>PVKC010001197.1:0-30403 GCA_004027635.1 Crocidura indochinensis | reverse complement strand
TCTATCAGTGAACCTCTTCAGGGGCTGAATTGTTACTCTATTGTATAAGTTTGTGTGTATGTGTGTTTATGAATAGAGTCTACACACAGTATTGCTTGATGGAAGTAATTGAAGATGCTGGTGTTGACTCTTAGCAATGCTCTGGGTGGATGGTAGTGGTAGGGGCTATTGAAGCAGGATCAGGAAATTCTGTTAAAAGGGAATATGGTGCTAAAGACTGAATTCAGGACTTTTCACGTGCCAGATATGTCTTCTCTTATTAACTTACCTTCCCAACATCCAACCCTGATAATGACAGTTGTAATAATAAATGTAACTTAAGTTTTCAATTTGCTATCAATTTTTTGTTTATTATTCTATTTTCATTTCTCTGTTGAATGTTCTTTTAATGTCCATTGATTCAAGCCTGCCTCTAATATTATTGGGCATGAAACAAAATACAAATGAAAGCCATTATGCTGTATATTTAATAATTTTGAAATTGTATTTCAAGCTAGTACACTATGTTTCCTTGGCAAAATGTACTTTAAAGATAATAATAACCAGGATAGAGTGATAATACAATGGGCAGGGCATTTGTCTTGCACATAGTTGATCTGGTTTCAAAGCCTGGCATCTCAAATGATCTCCTGAGTGTGCCAGGAGTAATTCCTGAGTGCAGAGCCACAAGTAACTCCTAAGCATTGCTGGGTGTGACAAACTTCTCCAAAAAGAGTAATCATTTTTGAGGGAGGCTTGTGTATTGGGGGCCACCCATAAGTGTGTTTATGTTCATTTTAGGCACTATGCTCAGGATCATTCCTGTTGGTTCTCAGGAAACCAAATTTGCATCTAGGAATTGAACCTGAGTCAATCTCATGCAAGCAAGTGTCTTGCTTACTGTACTATCTCTATGGTATAAAGTCAAGTTTTAAATATATACAAGTAATTATTCTAGAATTTATTCTTATCATTTTATTTCAGCATATGTAATTATTATTATTATTACAAAAGTCTTTGCATAGTTTTTCATTGATAGCAATGATTAAAGATTTACAAATAGGGGCCGGCGAGGTGGCGCTAGAGGTAAGGTGTCTGCCTTGCAAGTGCTAGCCAAGGAAGGACCATGGTTTGATCCCCCAGCATCCCATATGGTCCCCCCAAGCCTGAGGGCAATTTCTAAGCACTTAGCCAGGAGTAACCCCTGAGCATCAAACAGGTGTGGCCCAAAAAACAAACAAACAAACAAAAAAAGCTTTACAAATAGCTTTAATTGTATTAAGAGGGTAAAATATTTGAGCACATTTTAGGTCAGAGATATGTACAAGGGTCAGGCACTTGCTTTGCATGTGGCCCAACTAGTTTCATCCTAAGCAATACATATGGTCTGCTGGGCATTGCTGAATGTTGCTTCCAAATAAACGAAAAATAATAAAACAACTAAACGACTCAAAAGGTAATTTTTGTGAATTTTGTAAAAAATTGTATTCAATCAATTTATAACAGTGTACATAATTATGTTTTTATGGTTACAATCTACTATATTAGCTCTGTTTTATATCAAGAGCAAGACATCAAATATTTTTAAACACATAAATATGCATATATACATTTTTCTTATGATATATAAAGGAGTCACTAAAATGGAAAACCAAGTAAGAGGCCAGTTCATTTTTGTCTGGGTCAAAAACAGCTCTACTTTGGTATTCTAGTTAAGCTTTTTTTTTTTTTTGGTTCTTGGGCCACACCCAGTGACGCTCAGGGGTTACTCCTGGCTATTCGCTCAGAAGTCGCTCCTGGCAGGCACGGGGGACCATATAGGGAACCGGGGGATTGAACTGCGGTCTGTCTTAGGTTAGCGCAAGCAAGGCAGGCACCTTACCTCCAGCGCCACCGCTCGGCCCCTCTAGTTAAGCTTGAAGAGAATACTAATGACATTTTTCTCAAAATAGTGGAGTTTGTCATCTGTCTTTCTGTGATGAATACCCATAAATTTGACCTTTTGTTGTATTACTAGTATGCGGTTACCTCCACTATAGATAGAACATTTTCTCCCAAGGGATTTATTCAGTTCTTCTAGGGATTAGAGCCCTTCAAGTAGAACAAAGGAAAAGACCACTGCCAGGGGGCAGAATATTCTTCAGATTTTCCCACAATACCCCTGAGTTCCATACATGACCTGCTCATCTTTCTGGTTCTCTCTTTTTTTTTTTAATAATAATTTTTATTTTGAGCAAAGTGGGTTACATATCTTTCACAGTAATATTTTAAGTACATATTAATATTGAATCAGGGGAATTCCCACCACCAAAGTTGTCCTCCCCTTATCCCTAGTTTTTGCATGTAAAGAAAGCTCTTGTTGACAATAATATTTTAGGTACATGATGGCTGGTTCTCTTTTTTAAGAGCAAAGTATCCTGGCAAGCAGGGGAGAAGATATGGAGATCTAAGACTCTCATATATAGTGTTTAGGTCTGTTTATTGGTTAGGGTCAAATAAGCTGTGTTGTCAGTCTCCTGATGTTTTACGTTTTGGCTTTTCTACCCACATGGTCTTCTCATGCTGTGCCATTTTGGCTAATGCATCTTCACCCTGTGAGAACTTTTTAAATCTTGCTGGCATCTCCACTTCTTTGTTTTATAGTCTGTTCTATTCCATTGTGAATTATTTCCTTCTGAAATGTTTCAGTTCAGCTATTTAACGAAGGTTCAGAAAGAAAGAATATTAATCGGCTATATTTACCTAGCAGTAATAAAATCATTTATAATGTTGAATGCCCCTGTAAGAGTAGTATATTTTAGTTGTCATATTTGCTGCAGTGCTCAGTACAATTATAACCTACTTAAGCAAAAACAGTAAATTATGACTTAGCAGCACAGCTAGGTTCTTGGGAAACTCTGAAACTGTAATTTCACTGTATGATCGTTGCTCAAGCAAGAGTTTTCTAGATCATATTTCTTCTCACCAAAACAGCACCCAACTATTTAATAAAGATACAAGATACACTACTAACCAGAATTTGTATTTGCTGGCCTATTCATTTTTCAAAACACTTAGTTTCTTTTAGGATTTAAGGTGGTTTAAACCTATCCCTGCAGCTGAAGGGGCAAGATAGATGCCAACGCTAAATACAGAGCCCCTCCAGGACAGGGGGCATTTCACACATTCATGCTCAAGCCACAGAACATGCCAATTAGCCTGACATGCATATCTTGTGTCTGGGAGAGGAAGCCAGAGTCTTCTGGGAAAAGCCACACAGACATGGTAAAACACTTACATGTCACATAGACACAATTCCTGGTAGGAATTGATTTTTTGATCAGTATTATAAAAAATGATGTTGACTAAATATGTATTCCAGGACCTTCTGTACTATTCTAACTAGCAATAGGAAAATTGATCAAATGTCAGGTTTCCAGCAAGAAAGCCTTTTCCCTGATGGTTCAAATGAATATTAATGAAAGGCACACTTACAGGGAAATGGGCAAAGTTTACAAAATAAAGGATGGAACTTCCTGGAGCAGGGTTTTCAGCCGGCACGGGCTGGTCTTTGGCAGACCTCCGTATGTGCCAGAGGCCTCTTGACCCAGCCTAGGGTAGAGGGGCCCAGACCTGGGTCACCCGACCCCCCTCTTCCTCTTTCCTCCGGATCTCCAGGTGGGTTCCTGGGAGGACCTTATGGGGCATCCTGGGTTTTCCCCACTTCCAGGCTGGCTCCAGAGATTGGCTTAGGGGTGGGGCTTGAACTCCTGTCCTTCGGGCCAGGGCGGATTTTCCTCCCTTCCTGGAGCAGGAATTTCAGTCGGCACAGGCTGGCCTTTGGCAGACCTCCGTATGTGCCAGAGGCCTCTTAAACTGGCCTAGATTGGCTTAGGGGGTGGAGTTTGATCTGGAGGGTGGCAGATAGCTGCTCAGCTATACTCAGGCTGTCACTGGCAATTTTATACTAGTTTCATGTTGCAAGCCATGCGGGGGCGTTAGAACATATACTTCTCCCAACCATTAGTACCCCAGATTTACCCTTCTTAACTTCAGTAACACACAGTTCTAATTATTGAACACATATATCTTTTGAATATTTTATGTGTATTTCCTTTAATAGCTATAACTCTCTCTATATATTCTTCTACCATGATGTTTCTATCCACTTTTCATCTTGTCTTTTTTTTTTTTTTGTAAGCTGTTCAGTAAGGATTATTGGTGGAAATGTCCCTCAGTTTAATGCCTATGATTGAACTATGTCATGGAGTTTGCTGGTCTTGTTTCTATTGCCTACAGATGTGCCAATAATGCTACATGGCATTGATCCTTGCATAGACACCTTAAAACTTGTCTATACAGACAAGTTCTTATCTAATAGGGGTAGGAACACACAAATCTCAGTACAATGTACCTTACTCCCTGAACATTGATATAATGACCTGGCACAGGCCTCAGAAGAATGGGCATCCTCTATTCACGCCGGAACCAGGCAAGCTATCTACGAAACATCCAAGGTCTTTTATAGCAACATCTGAAAGCAATCCTCTACCAGGAAAGACACTACCAAGGGTCTGACATCGACCTCCTAAAAAGAGACTTCCGTTAACACTGAGAACACTTGAAAACAACAATGACCTGCCCTACAGGACATAGTTCTCTCTATTGCCCCTTAAGTGTGAGGTGAAACGAGAGGATACTCTGCACCATCCTGACTGCAAAATGGGATATGCAGACTCCAGGATCTTTAATACAGAAGCATGATACCAACAACAGAGACTATGTGAGGAATGGAGGTGAATTGCCACTATAGACAATGACTTGAATTGGACAAACTAGTTTGCCTGGAGCCTAGGGTTGGTCCTGTGCCAGGAAACTTCGGGGGTAGGGTCTCCTTGTATTTAGGCCATAATTTTTCTTTCCATGTCCCTTATATTTTGGTGGGCCTATGTAAACAAATGCCACTCTAACACCGTTTTTTACTATGTTCCCTTGACTCCAATTCTGGAGAAAAACAACCCACTAAAACTTTTGAGGTTAACTTAAACTAGTATGCATGTGCATGGAACTAGATAAATGTACTTTGCCCTCATTGTTTAAGGAGTTACATAAGTCTAATGTCTTTAGATTATACTGTGTGCTGCTAAGAAATAGTATGTACTGGGCCCGGGAGATAGCATGGAGGTAATGCGTTTGCCTGTCATGCAAAAGGTCATCGGTTCAAATCCCGGTGCCCCATATGGTCCCCCCGTGCCTGCCAGGAGCAATTTCTGAGCATGGAGCCAGGAGTTACCCATGAGCACTGCCGGGTGTGACCCAAAAACCAAAAAAAAAAAAAAAAAAAAGAAATAGGATGTACTACAACTGGGGATTTGAGGACAAAGTAATTATATTGTACATGGGTTCAGTTTTGTTTTTCTTAATGTTCTTTGGCTGAAAGTTCAAGGCTGGGATAGCATCGATGGGACTACAGAGAATTTTGTTTATGGGTGATTGTGCTTCCACTGTAACTTTACCCTGTCCTATTTCTTTGCATCTTTTTGTCATAATTAAAATAAAAAAATAAAAATAAAAAAGAAATTAAAACAGAAACAAAAACAAAATAAAGGATGGAGAAAAATAAATAAATGAAGAATGGAGAGACCCCAGAGACTAACCACTATAGAAAGCCAGTATCATCCTGAGGACTAAAGCATAGGTCCCCAAATTTATCTGACCTACAAGTCCCTTTTCCAAAAAAAAATTATACTCAGCAGACACCCTGGAGGAGGTTCAGGCCAAAGGAGATATAAGGGATATATAGTGTACTCTGTCAGTAACTGTATTGTAAGCCAAAAAATACCTTAAAATAAAATAAAATAAAAATAGAGGAAATAGTAGTTAGGGGTATCAGAGTACAGTGGAGGAAACTGGACACTGGTGAAGGGATTTGTGCTGGAACATTTTATGCCTAAAACTCAATCATGAATTACTGTCATTAAGTAAAGCATTAAATATAAAGAAAGTATACAGATAAAGTCAATATGCAATGAAAAATAATCAAAATAAAATATTGATATTTTGAACAAGAAATGTTTAGCTGTTCCTCCTGAAATTATATCTTCTTAATGTGAATAGCAAAAGCCTTGATTGTGATAGCTCTTGAGATTTTCTACTCTCCCCCATCCACTTAGGTTTATGGATGTCTCTCTAAATGCTAACATTCCCTCCTTTGGGAAACACTGGAGAAAACTGTGAAAGTTGAGATTGTGAAAGTTGAAATTTTGCAGAAGAATAATCTCTTTATACAAGACAGTCCACTTGTACAAGGTATAAGATCTCTCCAGATACTTTACCACCTATGAGAAGTAACGCAGTCAGAGTCTGAAGTAGCTTCACAGGGCATTAATTATAAGATACCCAAAATAAACAAATATCTACAAGACATCTTGAGACTAGCCATTTAGGCAAGCATGCTTCTGAGAGAGAGATGGGAATTTTCCTATAGTAAGGTGAAGTACTTGAAATGCCTTTAGACATCTGTCTACAGATGTTTCTATAAAAGAAAAAGGAATTCACTAAAAATTTTTCAGTGACTAATATTGTTAATTAAACTTGATAAAGCCTATTTTAGTGTGTTTAATAATTTCCATGGTAATAAAACTGAAAAAACATTGTGAAGTAGAGGTTTTTGACATGTAGATCCCAAGCCTGTAGAAACTTTTTAGACAAGAATTTCTGGGCTGGTGAAAGTTTGCAAGGCACTGCATCAGAATTCAAGTGATGGATTTGTTCCAAGAGTTCTGAGAGTTTCATTCCTCATTCACCCTCCATCCTCAGGTCACTGAATTATTGGTTCCAACTAGTAGTTTATTTTTTATTTTACCAAAATATTGGTAAATTTGTTAGAAATCATTTTTATTTTTGATGTTTTTATGCTAGTAAAACACTATGTATTTCATATAATCCTTAGAAAGACATTTTACAGACCAGTGGATTGTGATGTACACTGAAATGCAAAGATTCTAAATTTGACAAGAATTTTGAATTTCCAGTATTACTTGCTGTGGGGATTATGCTATCTTGAGAAATATCTTATTATAATCCATGAATTATAATTTGCTTCAAATTTAAAAGAGAAAGATGACACTGGTACTTACATGTCTGAATAGACACTATTATAATTCAATAAATTTAGAAAATGGTTCCTTAATATAAAATAATATTAATTCATATTGTGTCCATTGTGAATCTTATGGTATCCCTAAGGAAATAAAGGATCTATCTTAGAACTCTCTAGAAAAAAAGAGAAAGTAAGTGAGAAATTGTTCAATACATAAACTTTTTTCCATTGTTCAATGTTTTGATTCTGTCTATAGACCCAGACATTGCTAACTATATGCATTAGGGAGCTATGTAGTTACTAATGCAAATGAAACAAGCTGACAAAATGACTTTGGAACAGCATCTGTGAGTCTGTTAGGGCACTAGATATTACACAGCATCAATTACTGAACTGCTCTAATACCAGAGTGGTTACAAGATCTCTGTTTGGTAGTCACTAGAAGCACCCGCAGTCCACTGTTTCCTATATTTCATAATTTAATTACTGACATCACATATCATTATTGGCCATTACCACAGACTCCAGAATGGGGAAAATCATTGGAGTGAGAGCAAAAGAGCCAAGTAAAACACCTGTGAGGAATTTCAAAAGTAATTACAATTTAGCTGCTGTATTTTGAGACACCAATACAGATGATGAAATGAGGAAGCATCTGTTCCCTTTCTTTCAATTTGGTGTAATATTGAGTTATACATTTACTTTATGGCTTTTGTTGGTCTCATTCCCTTGGAAAAAACAGTATTCATTCATCTACATGGTCATTCAACAAACACTTATGCTGTATAAATATTTGCTGAAGAAAATATGGCCAATGTCTGTTAACAACAGTTTTGAGAACAGATGCTGTTTTTGGAACTTGATCATCATCACATGGATGACAAGATTACAACATATTTCTAAGCAAACACCTGACAATTGTATGATTTTTGCAAGTTCCTGAGGAGAATTTGTGTGTTTATGTCACTCTTGCCCAGGTTCTGATTAGACTAGAAGCAATGATGTTCAGCAGTAAGGAACTGATACTGGTACTAAGTGACTTAACCATGTCTCATAAGTTGTGGCTGTTTAGACCTAAGAGTTTTATTTGCAAACTCAGCATTTAACGACACAAAATAACAATAGGGAGTAGCCTCTGAGCCCCAAACTAAAGTAACTAACTAAATAAAAAAATAGAATAAAAATCAATAAAATCTATGTTGTTTATCTGATTACTTTTCCTTCATAAACTATTGATTTAAATTTCATGAAAGAGAAGACATTTTTCCTATTTATTTGAATATATATTTGACTAAAGCATTAAGGCCAGAGTAAGAGACTTGTAGCCATGGTATCTAAAGTTACATTAGCTAGTTCATCTTAGACATTGAGGTCACTGGATGGTACGCACAGTAATGAGGGAACTAAAGCTATCCATTGGACACTTCAGTTTCTGGCTCACTGGTTTCTCCCCTAGACTTCTGGTTCAATGACTGCTCCTGTAATTAACCAACAGAAAGGTATAATATCTATAGGCCAAGGTGGTCTTTTATAAACTAACTTTGAAAGCTTTGTCATCCTTCCTGCTCTGTCAGAAGTTGCAGTCTCTAGCTGAAAAGATATGAGAGAAAATGGCTTGCAAGTTTAAGGCCACACTTTGTGTTCAATACAACGATTATGTTGGTTGATTTTGCTATAGAAGAATTAGAGAAGCTAACCTAAGATTCTTTAAATTCCATCATTCCTTTCGTATAAACTAAAGTACAACTAGGCAAACAAAGAAAATGTATTCGGTTTTAACATGAATGATAAAGTACAACAAAAGTAAACAGAACATGGTTCAAGGTTTCCCTTGAGGTGCCTGCAAGTCTTGCACAAAGCCTACTGGTAGAAGGTCATTTTGTTCCCGGGGATATAAATAGGTTGTATTTCTAAACACTTTGTATATATAGCTAGTAAGAGATATTGCATGTTTATTTTTAAGTTTCTCTTCTTTTTTTCACTAAATGTACTGACCATGAAATACACTAGACAAATTAGTCTTATTTTAATGGGAAAAAAACCCTCCATTATTTACTTGTTTTCCCTGACATGACCAACTATGTCTAAGACATCTTTGTTAAGATGGACCAAAATGTGTTGTTCATTTTAGGTAAAAGACCTTCTAGATTGCTTATGCATAAGTAATTTAACAAAGAGTAATAAGTAAGTCACAGAATTATTAAATATTGAGCCTTCAAGAGTCTCAGTACTTCTAAGGAACCAGGATTTGGGGCTGCTCATGCAGGACTCACTCTCTTGGTTCAGCCAAGTGGCCAACCTGTGTCATGGGATTCAGCAGCAAACATCAGGATCTGCAGAAACTCTAAGCAAAATCTGCTAATGTGGCAGAATTTCAGCCTGAAATTCCTCCTACCTCCAAATGTCACAAGCATACATCTGACACAGTGGCTTTATCAGATCCAAGCTCTTAGCTGCAAAAACCTCTAGACAATGTAAGCTGCATAAGTCTATATAGCTTTATATTTGCATACCATATATAACAAAAGTGTGCATATCTATAAATATGTGTTTATACTTTCTCATGATCATGCATGCTTTTGGAATCAAGTCCTGTTAAGTTACTACTCTCTAGAATTGTTCCTATAATATAATCCTATAATATAATTCTCCCCAAAGTCTAATGTACAGAGTAGCTTTATACAAACTATCACATAAGATATGTGGTATTTTATGATATACAAAGATACAGTCTCTCTGTACTTTCAAAGGAGAGGATATATATTTAAAAGTACACAAACTTTAAAAGATATGTTTCTAAGATATATATTTCTTAGCACAACTGAGGGCAGTCTCCAAAAGCAATAGCAAATTAAAGTTAAAATTGATTATGTAAGCCATGTAGAAAACTTACAAATTATCTTTAAACTTAATATTTTGAACGTCAGTAAGATTTGGAATAGCAGAGCATCTCCTGACAATAACCAAAGATGCTACCAAGGTGATACTGTTGATTTGGACCTTGAGTTCATCATCTATTCTCTTACCCCCATCATGTAGGAAGAGGATTATTGTGGCAGGCTGCTGAGTATTCATCTCTCCTCCCGTTTTCTGGAGCAGAGATTTTCAGCAAATTCTTTATAAATGTAGCTTCAATCCATCTTGGAGCTCCCTGTAACTTTCGTGATAGGGCTTTAAGTAAGGTTCTTTGATAAATAAGTAGTCTTGGTATAGATTTGTGCCTCAATCAGGAAATGCAAACATTTGACTATTTTTGTCCCTCCCATGAGATCAGATACTGAAACAGAATAAATTTAATATTGAGAATGGTTAAATAGGTATAAAGTTATTATTTGGGTAAGTAGAAAGATTAGATGAGAATAATGATGCATCTCAACATTAGCAACTTCATTCGGCAGTTACTATCTTTAACTATAGTTGAACACAAAAGTTTTAGATTATGAAGAAGAAATTCAAACAAAAGACCTGACAGTGTGAAGAAAATATATATTCTTCTACATGGCAGTTGAGGAAACTTGTGCTGAGGTGACACAAGAGCCATAACTGCACAAAAAAAAAAAAAAAAAAAAAAAAAAAAAAAAAAAAAAAAAAAAAAAAAAAAAAAAAAAAAAAAAAAAAAAAAAAAAAAAAAAAAAAAAAAAAAAAAAAAAAAAAAAAAAAAAAAAAAAAAAGGGAAAATAAAGGCCAAAATCCTATTCTTTCTACCTGCCTAATATGCTTTTGCACCCTCTACTGGCAGAGTCTAATGGGAGTCAGCTGACAAGATGAGAGGTTTAGTGAGTCCCAATATATAAACATATAAAAGGATGGGTTTTGGAGTTGAAAGACAATATCATAATAGTGGCACATTTCTTAGAATACATTGTGTTGCATTACAAAAATTAGTTCCCATATTCAAATGTCTATCCAAAGAGGAATGTAATTAAAAGATAAGATTGAACACATTTTTAAATTAAGCATATTCAACAAAATTTTATTCAGCATAAATAAAAAGTAACACCTGCACATGTTACAACATGAATGAAATGCAAGGATTAAAGCTAAATGAAAGAAGCCAGTCACAAAAGGACAGAGAATTCTATTATTCCATTTATTTGAATATGGAAAATAATCCAGCACAAGGAAATAGAAAGTAGAACAGAAGTTACAGAGTTGAGTGAATGGGATCCTGGGAATTGACATCTAACAGGAAATAGAGTTTAATTTTGATAAATCAAAGAGTTCTAAAGATTTGTTGTACAATCAAGTACATATGATTTATAATGCTTAAGTGTGTACTTAAAATGATTAAAATGGTAAAGTTCACTTTATATATATTTTATAATTATTTTATAATGAAAAAATTGGGACTCATTAGAAATAACTTTTTTTGTTTTGTTTTATTTTGCCACATCTGGTGACCTCAGGGGTTACTCCTGGCTATGAGCTCAGAAATCACTCCTGGCTTGTGGAATCATATGGGATGCTGAGGGATCGAACCTCACTCCGTCCCAGCGCTAGCAAGGCAAACACCTTATGGCTCCATGCCACTGCTTCGGGCCCAGAAATAACTATCTTTAAGACATTTATTTTAGATCTTTACTCATTACTTAGCCTGATTTATGTAGATTTCAAATGATTGTTTTGTCCTTTTATCCTTATTTAATATTGCTATAGGATAATCTTTGCTCTCTTTTTCATCACCATTTTAATAATAGTTATGATATACATAATAAAAGAAAAGCACTAATATATGATCTCAAAATAATATATCTGCAAAAATAAGTGCTGCATTATGGTCTTTTTTAGAGATCCCATATCAATAGAATGGCCCAAAGTAAAACAAATTATTTTGGAAACTAGTAAAAACATTTTAATTACGTTTACAGGACGCAATAAAATTTCTTTGTTGAAATTGTGTGTTGTGGAGCCAGGTTTATGCTGTTCTGTGGTCCATTCTCTTGGTTAAATTGCCTGTTGGAGCCAACCAATCTTTGCTATGGTGCCTCATAAACTTTTACAGTAAATATTCCCTTATTGGACACGGGGGTGGAGAGTGATGGAAGGGAATGCGATTGTTTTAGCTTTAAGTTTGCTCTTATCCAAATTTGTCTTAGACACACAGCATCAGAAGAGCCTGTAAGTCAGAAAGGCGTTCACCTCTCTGGAGACCAAAATACACTGAAACCATTCCAGACAGATGAGCAAAGTGCCCCTTAGGAGAAGGAAGAAGTAATCCCACAACCCCTCTTCGTAATTCATCCCCTGTTTGACAAATCTTGCCACTGGGGTCTTTGTAGTTCGCCCATGTCTCATCTACAACAATTTCTTTCTCCCCTACCCCCCCCCCCTTTCTGGTTACATCATTAATGGAGATTAGAACCAGCTGGCCTCCTTCTTTTGTCTAAGAGGTTTTTATAGATGTGAAAATGATTGTTCAGTTTCTCTTCAACTACTTTGCTGAATGACACTTTCCTCTAACTTGGCCCCATAATAAATTTGATTTTTTCAGATCTTTCAACTATATTTTTGATGCTTCTCTATGTCCTTGTCTTTTATTACACAGCTATCAAATTGTGAAATCCCAGCTTCCTTGGAACCCCAGTGCATTTCTAAACAATTTTTCAGATAAGTGGAAGAACTTCCCACTTAGTGTTTGTCTAAAAAATGAAATTATCATTGTAAAATCACTTTCTAAATCTTCATGATTTTCTGGGAAATAAAATAAAACAGTCACTCTTATCATTTTCTGAAAAGCCGTAACTCCTGTCAACTCTGGTAGAAAATAAGCTTCTCAGAATTTTAATCTACTGAGACAGTAAGTGAGAGTAAACAAAAAATATAAAAGAATATTTGAGTATGATCTGTTGGGATAAGTATAACTTTAAGAGGATTTTCTCATATCATAAAAAATGTTTTTGTTGTTAACTTATTTTCTCTAAGTAACTATAAGAAAATTAAGAATAGCTAAATCCCTGGTATTTTGAGCTATTCTGTCTTAGCATTTGGGTGGGGATATATTTGGGTTTCCTTTACATTTCTTTTTACATATTTATAATTTTTCTTTTTTTTTTATTTTTTGAGGAGAGGCACGCCCAGCAGTGCTTCAGAGTTACTCCTGGTTTTATACTAAGAAATCATTTTGGTAGGTTCAGGAGATCATATAAGATGCCAGGGATCAAACCTAGGTCGGCCACATGCTAGGCACACACCCTACCTACTGTGCTATTGCTATTGGCTCTGGCCCCAATATTTATAATTTTTATTAATAATAATAATGGTAATTTATGATATAATGATAATTTTATCAACTATATTTTAAAAGCTTTCTTTCTATGCATATTTCTTATTAACCTCTCTACCTCATCCTTAAATAACTATAATGTGTTATTCTTGTAATGGGCTTTTAATTTTATAAACAACTTTGTATTTATATGTTTGTCATTATTTTATGCATTTTTGTTTCTTTTTTCTTTTTGGATAGTTGAGGGGCTAGAGAGAGTTTTGACCACTCCCAGTTATCCTCAGGGTCTATTCTTGGCTTTGTGCTCAGAGATCACTTCTGTGATGCCAGAAATAAAACTCGGTTACTGCATGCAAGGCAAAAATCTTAGCCCCTATACTACCCATGTACTTGATATTTTTACTTAAAAAAACACACATAGAAATTTCTGATTAGAAACATATATCAATTTAACTCATTTATATTCAAGACTGCTGCATAAAGTCATCTGGATGTAACTAAAATCAAACAACCCCACTCATATATATTTGTAATATAATTAACTCCTCAATCGGGTTGATCTTTGGACTAAAGCTCCATAGCACTTAACATATCAGAACATGAGGACAAAAAGCATTAACCAACTATGCAAATGAAATATGTATTTGACACAAAACTCTAAAAAATCACAAAGAAAATAAAAATGAACAATCTGAAAGAAAAGATAAATCACAGAATAAAACAAAAGGAAGATGTACAAAATCAGTGCAAAGCTAGTTTGGGGGGTGGGAAAAGTCAACAAAATGGAAAACCATTGACCAAGCAAACAATAAAAAAGGAAACAAATATACAAAAATTAGAGACCATAAAATGGAAGTTCACAGAGAAGAGCCTTTGAGATATATAAAAGACTACATTGCGCAGCTTTCTGCAAATAAATTTGAATTGGAGAATATTCTGGTAGAAACAATTTACCAAATATAAATGCAGTTTCTGAAGAGACTCTTTAATAGAGAAAGTAAAATAAATCAAAGTGTATTTTACTATAAAACCCAGATGGTTTTCCAGAGACACATGCTAAAACTTTAAAGATTAGTTGAGTCTAGTAGTATTGAAATATTTCCAGAGCCTTGATTAAAATAAAGATCTTAAATATTAATTTAATGAATATAGTCGACATTAAAACTGACAAAATTTGTACTTTATCTCTAAACCTACAGGATAATCTATAACTTCAACCATAGATTATATTCAAAATAAAATAGTTGGAAAACTATTTCTTTAACAACAAAACTCACTATGACTTTTTCTATAATGCAGTTTTAACATGTAAGTCAACATCTTGTTCAAGATAAATAATTAGAAAGTACTATAATCATCCCCCTAGGCATAGAAATATAAATAAACAAAATTGAATACAACTTCAATAAAGTTGAAATAGTGATAGATTCTGAAGAATTTCCTTTCAATAGCATCAAAGAATTTTGATTTAATTGTCTGTTAAGAACACTTTGTAATTGAACTTAGAAATGTCAAGGACTAAGATTGGAGGGTGGGATAGAAGGAGGGTGGGATAGAAGGAGAGTGGGATAGAAGGAGGGTGGGATAGAAGGAGGGTGGGATAGAAGGAGAGTGGGATAGAAGGAGGGTGGGATAGAAGGAGGGTGGGTTAATCGATGAAGCTGTGAATCAGGGGTTGGTGAGATTGAAGGTGGGAACACTGTATATCTAAAACCCTAATGCAAACAACTCTGAAAATAAAATATTAAGCAATTTTTAAAAGACAAATTAAATAGAAAGCAAAATATTTTATGAAAATGCTCACACCTCAACCCTAAGAATTTTACCAATGGGCAAATTATAAAAGATTTTCTGCTAAAATCACAACTAAGCCAGAATTGCATATCTCTAAACTAAGTTAGAGATTGAAGCAATGTTAAAGACAAAGTATAAATAGAAGTACTGAAAAGGAAATGTATATGAACTCCTATGTTTATTTAAGCACTGTTCACAATAGCAAGAAACAACCTAAGTACCCCAAAATAGATCAGTGCATAAATAGTGTTTCTACACTATGGAATACTATGCAGCTGTTAGGAAAAATTGAAGTCATGAAATTTGCTTATACATGGATAAACATGGAGAGCAGCATGCTGACTGAAATTAGCCAGAGGGGTAAGGATAGACATAGAATGATCACACTTATCTGCAGAATATTAAAAAAATGCATAGCATGTATCTTGACTGACACATTAAAGTCAGTAGAAATGATGGGTGGGAAGTACAGTTAAGACAGATGACAATAATAGTTGAACATGATCACTCTGGGTAAAAAATTAGAAATTGAAAGGAAAAAAGTGATCTGAATGATGCACCAGTAACATATCACAGTACCTAAAAAGGAAAATAGGAGAGAGAGAGTGACAAAGAGAGACAGAGAGAGACAGAGAGAAAAAAAAAGTGTCTGCCATAAGAACAGACCAGGAATGGATATGAGTGGAACAAGAGGGTAACTGGGGAAACTGGTGGTGGGATAGGAATACTGGTTAAGGGATATTTTATGGCTGAAACTCAACTATCGACAACTTCCTAATTCTGTATCTCATGGTGATTTAATTAAAAAAAAACCTGAAAAGATGTTCAAATATCTTTATTTACAAATGATCTGGCTATATACCTGTTTTTCTGAACAGTGTTTTATTAGGAGAAAGAAGGCTCAGAAGTCATTATCATTTTTTTATCATTACTCTAGTAATCTTTTGCTTTTGTCAATATAGATTGAAAATATAAAGAAGCCAGCAAACAGCCCATTCAATCAGGAGCATGTTTTACATGCATGAGATCATTTCACGCAGCCCTTCTTTAAATTGCCCTCATGGCACAGTTGCCTGGGATCCACTGGGTGTGACCTTGATGGTCCTTGAACACCAAAGAGTCGAAGCTTTGGGATCTAGTATTGCCTATTGAGTAGCCTTGCTGGTTAAATATATTGCCAGGAGTGACTCCTGGGCCCCAGAACATTACTGGGAGACTTTAAATGGACAACCACGACCACCAACAAAAACCTTGCTGCAAAAACCTTGAGAACCTATGCTCTCTAAGTCCCATCTGCTCGTTGACCCTCTTCTTTACTTTTATCTCTATTATTGCATCGTCTGAAAGTGGCCCCTGGAGGATGGAGCTCACGCATGCATTTATCATAGTCCATGAATAGAGCCTCATGTTGCTGACTCAGCCAGGTCAGGGTCTTCCTGGAGCAATTCGTCTTCCCCAAAGGATATTAGACTCTCATTTGAACCTTGAGTTAGGGGGGTCACTCAGTTCAGTGATATCTTTCTCCTCAACATCTGGTCACCATTTCTCTCTGAGAGTGTCCTGCCCTCCCTTTCTAAGTGGAAGGACACCAAGTATAATGAATGGTAGCAGTAACATTTTTAGGTCCTGTTCTTCTTATTGCTCTTGGCATTTAGTACTTTCTCTGTGACACCCAAGGCCCTTTTTATATATGAATTTTAAGGAAGGATGAAACTGGCCTTAGAAAACTTTTCTTTTTTCTTTTCCCTTCTCTCTCTTTTTTAAATTGTGAGATGTTGGCTATCTTTCACTTGTAATGTTAACTTTCCATTGACATATCACAGGTTATTAATATTCCACAATATTATGGAACTTCAAGGTTTAGTTTCACAACGATATATGTAATTTTTCACCACTCAAATCACAAGCATTCCAGTACCATCCAAGCACTAAAGAGATTCTTCTGTTCATTCTTTTCTCTCATTTCTCTTCTTATACCCTATGATAAATAGCATATTTCCCCCTGAGTCTAGGAGTTTAGTTGTGTTGTACTTTTTGCTCTTTTATTTAGATTCTCATCAGTAATGAAATCTGATAGTGGTCATTAACTTCCTTACTTTTTTCACTTAGAACAGTTACCTCAAATCCAACCATTTTGTCCCAAATGGCATTTAATCTTTTTATTGCAGAGTAATATTCCTTTGAGTCTATAACATACTTTCTTAAGAGAATGTCCCATATCTAGTTATATCTTTGTATTGTATTATTTCCTATATCATATTTTACAGTTTCTCTACTCTGAAAGTTCTAGATTTTCAGACTTTGTACTCCAAAACTTCTAAGTTTGGTTTTTGAAAAGGTCTGGGTTCCTGAAATAAAGGCTTAATATTTGTAGTTTAACTTTTGCTCCTATTAGTCATTTAATAATAGTGTTAGCAATATTATTTAGCAATTTGTGAACCTTACTTTTCAAGCTTTATCTCCTTTCATCTATAAATAGCACATATGAAAGGCCCCCACTGTTATTGCCTAACTGCCTGGGGAGAGGATAATGAATATAAAGTACTTCATAGGGCCTAGAAAGGAAAATTGTTCCAAACTTGATCTGATCTCAGACAGAAATTTGGTGTGATGTAATTCAAATTCTTCTTCTGTGGGGAGAAATAGCTTTCATGATACAAATGTTTAAGCCTTTTCCTGAGGCACCTTAATGGAATTGAAACTTCTGGGGACTCAATCACTTAATATCCAGCTAATAGCTGTCAAGAATTCAATAACCTTCACTCGATAGTTTTTTTTTTTATTTTGTTCGTTCTTCAGTATGACAATTCTTAGGAAATTCTGTCCCCTGAGGAAATGGACATTTTTAATTGCCACACCTGATGGGAGCATAGCACCCCTACTAGTACTACTACTGCTACCTAGTATGTAGAGGCCAAGGATGCTATTCAAGCCATGCCTCAACAATAAAGAATTAACTGATTGAAATATCCATAGTACCTAGAGTCCTACATATACCCCCTATTATCTTTAAGTGAGTCAACATTGTGTTTCTTTTGTAAATAATATTTAGTCAAATCTTAATACCTAATTTGTTTAAGGATTTCTGTTTGTTCTTTAAACAAAAAGATAAGTGGGCAAACTCCATTAATTCCTAAACCTATTATTTCATTACTTGGGCCTCAGGCAGTTGAAATTCAATCTCATTCAATTAGTGAATGCAGAGTTCCCAGGCTAGGCAGAAAAATCTCAATATTTTCTTTAGAAAGAACTTGAGGTGAACACAAAGACTTGTGGTGTCAGAGCTGATGGAAGACGTACTGATTTCTCTGGTCCATGTTGATAATTGAGACTAAATTGGCAGCATGTTGTTTATGACTTTCTCTAATTTGCTTAATTCTCTAATTTAATTTCTTAATAGGCCTCAGTTTCTCTCCTGCTTCTTAGATATATGTTTTTTCAAGCTACTGCTCCAGAATCTCTTAGTCATCTAATCTTGCCTAATACCACTGAGACACTGCTCGGAAGACATGTATTTGCCTTTTTTAAATTTTTGACACAATGCTTTATTTGGTTGTACTAGGAGAAATAAGCATCATTTCCCTCCTCCAATTCCAGAAAGACCAAATAGAAAGATAAGTGGATGCCTGGGAGAGTTGAGAAGGAGGGTTGAGAAAAATAGGATAGCACTTCCCCACTGCAGAGAGCAAGGTGGATGATTTATGAAAAAAATATTTGTATGCTTTCTTTTCTGGAATATGCCAAATAACTCAGCATAACTTTACCACATGCTCATTTTTATAAGGCAGATGGAGGCATTAGTGGCAATACATGAGTTCACAAAATAAAAGGAAAAAAAACCTCTATAAAATGTTGTGAATTTGTAATGGTGTTCTCATAATAGAGACCTTAATGACCAATATAGTTGTATAATTAAAAATAAATAGAAAATAAAATTAAATAAAATTTGCAAATTGAGATATAGAAAGTTGCAATAAAAGTGGAGAGAAAGGTTTTTAATTTAAAAAAAGAAATACTTGGATTTTCCACTCTTCACTGTCATTTAATGTATTATTAGAAATCCTATCCACAGCGATTAGGAAAGAAAAAAGGAATTCATATTGAAAGAGTTTAAATTATCACAATTTTCAGCTGACAAAATAACGTACTTGAAGATACACATTTATAAAGGTGATCATGACTGAGTTTCAGTCGTATAATGTACTATAAATCCAACCCTCAGGCGCACTTCCCACCACCAACATTCCCATTTTCTCCTGTCCTCTCCCCTGCATGCCTCTATGGCAGACATTTTTCTTCTCTCCTCTCTCTCTCTCTCTCTTTCTCTCTCTCACTCTCTCTTTCTCTCTTCCTTTTCCCCCTTTATATATGCGGTTTGCATCATTGTTACTAAAGGGGTATTATGCATACTGTTTTATCTGATATTATTGAAACATTATATTAATGAAATACTAAAATGTTTAAGTAACCAAAAATTTGCCTGAATAGCTAAAGCAATCCTTAAAAAAGAAGACAGCAGGAGGCAGAGTGATAGAACAGTGGGTAGGATATTTATCTTGCTTGCGACTGACCCACGTTCCAACATCCCATATGGTCCCCTGAGACTGCTGGAGTAATTTCTGAGCACAGAGCCAAGAGTAACTCCCTAGATCCTCAAGATGTGGCCATAAAACAAAATAAAAAGATACTAAGCACTGTGTTCCCTAATCTTAAATATTTCTATTAAATGTAAGCAATCAAAACTGCTGTTATAAGTAAGCAAACATTCTGAACAAAGAATTGAGGTCCAAGAAGTAAGCTCAGGTACATGAAAAGAGGAATTTTTGCTATAAAGACCCCAAGAGCATAAAAAGAGAAAGGGAAAGCCTTTTTAACAAATTGTGCTGGGAAAATGGTGTAATCACATGTAAAATGATGAAGTTAAGTCACTTTAGCTTAACATACACAGAAACTAGAAATTCAAAAATAAATAATTAAAATGTAAATGTTAGACCAAATCTCAAAGTACACTAAAGGAAAAGCACAAAAACTTCATGATGTTATCTTGAGCAATTTTCAGGGATTTGATTCCATTAGTAATCAAAACAAAGGCAAACACAAGCAAATGAGATTGTATCAAACTGAAAAGCTTCTGCACTGCTAAAGAAATGGTCACCAGAAAAAAACACCTTAGCAAATAGGAGAAAAATAAACATATCACACACTTGACAAATATATATATCCAATAAATTTGCATATCACATATATGTGTATATGTTTTTATATGTCACATATAGCCCATATAAATACATGTACAACTGACACAGTTCAATAAGATCAAAATTGAACAGTCCCATAAAAAATTGGGAGAAAACCTGAACAGACAACTCACCAAAGATGGTATATAGATGGCCACACAGGTAAAAGTATGCTCATTTCACTAATTATTAGGGAAGCACATGTGGATAAAACAATGAGATAACACCATATACCAGTAAAAATTACTATATCATAAAGGTCAAAAATAAGTACTGGTGGGGATGTGGAATCAAAGGAGCATATACTGTGGAAACATATACTGGATTAGCCTCTCTGGAAACACAATGGAGAGGTCTCAACAAATTCAAAACAATAGAACCTTCCTATGATCTAGAAGTTCCAACATATCTTTTCTAAAACTCAAAAATACTCATTGTAAAAGATATATACACACCTTTATTCATTGAAGTGCTATTAACAATAACTAAGATCCTATAATAACCCATACCAACGACTGAGAAAAAGGTGGCTTCTTACATAATGGAATATTAATCAATTATTAAAAAGAATAAAACATTATCTTTTTTAAGAATAGAAGCTTGAGGGGGATCATGCTGAGTGAAATAGGGAAGGAGAAATAAAGATACCAAATGTTATCATTCATAAGTGGCATGTAAAAATACCAAAGCCAAAAAAGAGATAATGTCCAACAAAAATAAACCCGTAGACTCAAACCATATGATTGAATTTGTCAAGTGATAGGGGACCGAGTTGTGGTGGAGATCTATTGGTGTTTTGGTGGTGAGAATGATATAGTCACATTGTACCTCTAAACCTTATAAGCATTTACAGACTTATAAACCATTGCTACCTCAATAAGATTCATTAATTTAAAAATATTAATTAAATTATATTTTAATGTACTTTTGTCTTATTCAAGAAGTGAAAACATAGAGGAAACATGAGAACAGAAAATACACAATCTCATTAATTATTTCTTTCACTATATTATTTGCTGGAAAATTAGCAGATTTCTAGATATTTGAGATTATTTACCTTGTTCAGTTTGGCTCACTTTGTATAGTTTTATTTATTCATTTTTATTAACATTGGGCTGCTGATTTTCTTCCAAGCACTCTGAAATCAGTAAGTATATAAATCCCAGCCAAAATTGTGTGCAATCATGTAAAAATTTTTATGTATCAGCCAAAGTGATCCTTTTCAATTTTTTGCTAAAGCTTATGGTAACTTTCAAACTAACTTCCCTTTGCATTTTATTTTTTATCTAACCAGATACTAAATAAAATTTTTTTCTAATATAATTTGGACTATATTATTCAGCGTTACTTATCTGTCAGTCATTTTATTTCTTTTCACTTTTTAGTTCAGGTCCAAACGTTCAGGTCAATTCTGAAAGTATGATTATATGTAATGAAAGTGATGTAAATAGTGAGGAGCATTTTCTTATGATTAACTATAAGCTATAATGAGTTTTGTAAAAATAATTTTAGTATTTTGGGCATTATGAATGAAAAATATAGTCTCTTTGTGAAAATTAAATAGTAGTTATTATCTTCTTTAGGGCCCCATGCTAAGCATACTTTGATAAACAAGAATATATAAAACCTAATTCTCCAGAATCTTGAGTCTAAGGCATTATAGGAATATAGGACAACTACGGTTTATTAGCTCACCAGAGAATGGCTACTTGTTGAAGTGTCTATGCTAAAAACCAGAGCTATTCATTCGAAGTTTCTCCATCAAAAATACAAATAAAGAAAGAAATGCTTCCTAGGATCCACTGTTCAAAATAGAACTTGGGCCAGGACCCAATGATTCCTCTGTGAGTGATGTGGACATGTCTGGGTACCAACAATTAACAAACCTACAATATGACAATATTTGTGAAGTAGTGGGTAAGTGGTTTAGCTCTCTTAAACTCTATACTCTTTAGGTTTAAAGGCCTTTGGCTGCTAGATAATAACTGAGTAGTTGACCTGGTTTCCTTCATTTCTCTTTTGAATTTGGGTTGATGACAAGTAAATGACATTTTTTAATAGTTTCTTAGATTAATAATTGGAAAATTCCATTTCAGTTTTGCATTGGTGAAGAGAGGAAAAGAAATTGTGATATCTGGGGCCGGGCGGTAGCGCTGAAGGTAAGGTGCCTGCCTTACCGCGCTAGCCCTGGATGGACCGCGGTTCGATCCCCGTGCCCCATATGGTCCCCCAGGCCAGCCAGGGGCGACTTCTGAGCGCATAGCCAGGAGTAACCCCTGAGCGTCACTGGGTGTGGCCCAAAAACCAAAAAAAAAAAAAAAAAAAAAGAAATTGTGATATCTAGTAGGACATTCATGTTGTGTAATTAAGAATATTTGCAGAAATATCTCTTGGCAGATTTGGGGTTCTGACCCTTAACTTTGTCATCTTACCTGACAAGGATTTTAAAACTGTGAATGCTTCTTCTCTACACAAGATTCATTAAATCGTTATCTAAACCTAGAAGAACTAATATTTTTAAATGTCTCTGTAGTGATTTTAGTGAGAATCTTAGGTTATTGTCCATCTTAGTAGGAGGGCATACCAGAAAAATGGACTTTGAGTTTATGAATGCCCTGGGGTTGAAAACCATTACTATCATCTACTGTTTAGGGAAGCAGGGAACCAAAATTTACAGATAACAAAAGGGGCCACATGATTCTAAAAATTTTAAACTTGCTGAGGATTTTTCTCCAAAGTCCAATAGATTCTACTATCTCCCTTTATATCATCTTTGTCAAAATTATTTATTCATAGGGATTTGGAAACTTGGATATGCTTTTGTGTAATTCTCTGTCCATTGTTTTCCTATGCAGTGAACTGACCCTTTAAGTATTTTAAAGGAAGAACATTCAGTAAGTTTTTTTCTTTTGTTTGCTTTTCTTGTTGTTGTTTTGGCCACATCCAGTGACACTCGGGTTACTCCTGGCTATGTGCTCAGATATCGCTCCTGGCTTGGGGGACCATATGGAATGTTTGGGGATCTAACCGTGATCGTCCTAGGTTAGCGGTGTGCAAGGCAAATGTCCTATTGCTGCACCACTGCTTCGGCCCCAAAGTTTCTTTCTATAATTTTTTCTGGGACTGGAGTGATAGTAAGGTGGGTAAGGGCACTTGACTTGTTAGGTTGGATCCTTGGCTTCCCATATGGCCCCCTTAACCCACCAAGAGTAATTCCTGAGTTCAAAGCCAGGAATAACCCTGGACCATCACTAGTTGTGTCTCCAAACAAACAAAAAATAAATAAAAGAAAAATTGTTTATAAGTCTATAAAAATTTTATTTAATCCATTTACTTGTATTTTTCTCATTTTTCATAATGGTTCTATAAAATTACAATTGCTTTGAAAACTACAAGCTATTTTATTAGTATATCAAACCATATCTTTCTGTTAGTTGCTTACTGTCAGCCTATGACAGCCATACAATTATATTTTGCTTTTTAACAAGTAAAAAAAGATATTTGAGCCATTACAACAATGAAAACATGACATTTTATTCCCTTTTAAATACTTATAAACTTTTAGTTACTCACCCCTCAAAGATCTTTGCTTTCAAAAGGATCTTTGCTGAGAATGAGAAATCAGTCTTTTAGCACAATAATGTATCTGTGTCTAATTATGAGAAGCACATCATTGTAACAAAAGATTTATTTGTCTTTGTTAGAGTTTTACTTTAAAGAATCTTGTTTTTCAATAGATTTTATATATTCCCTCCAGACAGCATGTCCATACTTAGCGATAAATATTTTTATGGAAACATAATCATTTGATGGCCAAATGCTTATAATTACTTTTTGTTAGTAAAAAAAAAATCTTTAAAATACTTAGCCATTTTTAAAAACTCATTTAAGTAATGTCAACTCACTAATGAAAAAATAAAAAAAACATAAAATTAGATTGAAGAGAATAAAACTAGAATAAATGATTAAATATTCTTCCATTGTCATTCTAGAAATGTCTCTGTATTTTCATTTATACAAATGCTCATCTTCATTGGCATATTTTCTCTAGAAAGTTTCTTGGGTGATTTGCATTCATATTTATGCCATCTTTTGCTCTCTTTATTAAAATGGGGAGGTGGATACAAGCAGCATTTCCACCTTCCTCTTCTTACCCCATTATGTGGCTTTTATGGAGGCAGTTTGGTTTACCAATGGGCAAGATGCCTTGGTTAAGAGATTAGTAGTTCAAGGAAAACAGAAACCAGTTATTTGTACTCTTCTCTCTGCCTTGAGGAACAGCTTTGGTTTCTGTGTGACCAGACAGCAAAGTTCCAGTTTTCTTCTATCCTTTTTCTCACTACTTGTCCATCTGTCTGTTTAGCTTCAGGATTGAAAGGCTTCCCAATTCTTGATAATCAGTCATTTCAGCTCCTCTAATTTCTCAGATCTTTTCTTCCTATATATTCAATCCACTGATTCAAATTCCTCCTATTTTAATTACTAGTGTAATTTCAGTGTTACCTGTTGGCTGCTGACTGAAGCAGGTATGTAGTAAAACATAGATAAAATTTTATGCCAATTTAGGAGATATTAAAAGAGAATGCTACATTGCATCACAACTGGCTACAGCTGGATGAAGTTGATTAAGGATTGTGAACTTTGGTCCTTACTAAATGTAGCTGAAGATGTTGATCAATGAGCTGTAGGACTTGTTACAGTTACTGTTTAGAGACTAATGGAGCTGCTCTGTCCTTACAGGAGAACTATTTTTCAGTGATTTATTAGCATAATTCACTCTAAAACATACTTTAACTTTTTACATTTAAAACTCCTTTCTTTCCTGCCTCAAGAAAATTTTCAGCAATTTCTTCACCCCCTTGGGCTAGCTTTTCTGGCAAGATAACTAGGAATAACTGCTTTTAAAAAATAAAATGAAGTCAGTATTTGCTTTATCATTTTGTTCTAAAATTATATTTGAAAAGTTACTTTTGCACAATACCTCCTGGAAATATTACTATGATAAATACATTCATATTTAGGTACCATATTTGTGTCAATAATTGTTAAACATCTACTTCGTTTTCAAAATTTTTGCTTGTTGAGATTTACAGTTTCACAGTCAGAGATCTGAAATTATTTTCAGTTATTTCTTCAGGATTGGAAATTTTAAACAACATTCCAGTGAAGGTTGACTTTTCAATTGAGAAGCCAGTTATGTAGAGCTGACAGAACAGTTCATGGAACATCAACAGCAGTGGATATTTTTGGTGACTTTTTTAGTTACCTCTCTTTCTTTCTCATGCCCCTAACTCCTTCACTCATGTTCCTGCTCCACTCAATTCACAGGATATAGAGGATGGTAGAGGTTCAAAACTCTATGTTTGTCTACAGGCATTGCCAGGATTTGTTTAAATTGCCATATGGTGCACACTTCAACAGTACATATATTCAAACTGGAAAGACACAGAGTACATGGCCTTTGTGCAAAGAATATGTGCAAATTGCTGAAGTATTTCACATTCAAATATAAAGACAATTTTCATATGAGGGCTGGAGCAATAGTACAGCAGACTGCCTTGCACCTAACTAGCCCAATTTGGTCCTGGGTACTCCATATGGTCCTCAGACCCTTCCAGGAGTGATCTTTGAGCACAGAGTCATGCATTAGCACTGACTAGCACTGGGTGTGACCCTAACGCTAAAAAATAATACAAAATTACCATAGACATTAAGAAGAGATTTATTAGATGGTTCTTGGAGAAGTGCTTCTCTTTTCTGATTGTTTTTTATCTTTTGATGATGCTTTGTGACCCATAATGCTGCCATTATTTCTTTTTTTTATCATATGGTTTATACTTTTTCTTTTTGATATGGCGCATTATGTTTTTTATTAAACTTTTTTCTTTATTTAAACATCTTGATTACAAATATGATTGTGATTAGGTTTCATTCATGTCAAGAACACCCCCTTCACCAGTGCAACATTCCCACCATTCCCACCACCAATGTCCCAAATCTCCGTCCATCCGACCATCCCCACCTGTACTCTAGACAGTTTTCCAATTCCCTCATTCATTCACATGATTATGGTAGTGTAGTTATTTCTATAACTGCATTCACCACTCATTTTGGTGAGCTTCATGAAGTGAACTGGAAGTTCCATCCCTCCTCCTCTCATTGTCTCTGAGGATTGTTGCAAGATGACTTTTATTTTTCTTAAAACCCATAGATGAGTGAGACTATTCTGCATCTCTCTCTCTCTCTCTCTCTCTCCATCTGACTTATTTCACTCAGCATGATAGAATCCATGTGCATCCATGTATAGGAAAATTACATGACTTCATCTCACCTGACGGCTGCATAATATTCCATTGTGTATATGTACCACAGTTTCTTTAGCTATTTGTCTGTTGAAGGGCATTTTGGTAGTTTCCAGAGCCTGGCTATTGTGAATAGTACTGAAATAAATATAGGTGTGAGGAAGGGGTTTTTGTATTGTATTCTTATGTTCCTAGGAAATATCCTTAGGGGTGGAATAGCTGGGTCGAATGGGAGCTCAATTTCCAGTTTTGGGAGGAATCTCCATATCGCTCTCCATAGAGGTTGGTCTAGACGGCACTGCCACCAGCAGTGGATAAGAGTTCCTTTCTCTCCATAACACCGCCAGCATGGATTGTTATCATTCTTTGTGATGTGTGCCAATCTCTGTGGTGTGAGATGGTATTTCATTGTTGTTTTGATTTGCATCTCCCTGATGATCAGTGGTGAGGAGCATTTTTTCATGTGCCTTTTGGCCATTTGCATTTCTTTTTTTTTTATCAAAGTGTCTGTTATTTTCTTCTCCCCATTTTTTGATGGGATTAGATATTTTTTCTTGTAAAGTTCTGTCAGTGTCTTGTATATCTTGGATATTAGCCCCTTATCTGATGGGTATTGGATGAATAGTTTCTCCCACATGGTGGGTGGCTCTTGTATCCTGGGCGCTATTTCTTTTGAGGTGCAGAAGCTTCTCAGCTTAATGTATTCTCATCTGTTTATCTCTGCTTCCACTTCTTTGGAAAGTGCAGTTTCCTCCTTGACGATGCCTTTAGTCTCAATGTCATGACGTGTGTTACCGATGTGTTGTTCTATATACCTTATGGTGTCAGGTCTGATATCAAGGTCTTTAATCCATTTGGAGTTTATCTTCATACATGATGTTAACTGGGGGTCTATGTTAGCATTTTTGCAAGTGACTAACCAGTTCTGCCAGCACAACTTGTTGAAGAGGCCCTCCCTGCTCCACTTAGGATTTCTTGCTCCTTTGTCAAAAATTAGGTGATTGTATGTCTAGGGAACATTGTCTGAGAATTCAAACCTATTCCACTGATCTGAGCATCTGTCTTTATTCCAATACCATGCTGTTTTGATAACTATTGCTTTGTAGTACAGTTTAAAGTTGGGGAAAGTAATGCCTACCAATTTCCTTTTCCCTAGGAGTGCTTTAGCTATTCGAGGGTGCTTATTGTTCCAGATGAACTTCATAAGTGTTTGACCCACTTCTTTGAAGAATATCATGAGTATATTTAGAGGGATCACATTAAATCTGTACAATGCTTTGGGGAGTATTGCCATTTTAATTATGTTAATCCTGCCATTCCATGAGCAGGGTATGTGTTTCCATTTCCATGTTTCCTCTCTTATTTCTTGGAGCAGGGCTTTATAGTTTTCTTTGTATGGGTCCTTCACGTCTTTGGTCAAATTGACTTCAAGATATTTGAGTTTGTGTGGCACTAATGTGAATGAAATTGCCTTCTTGACGTCTATCTCTTCCCATCATTATTGGTGTATAAAAAGGCCATTGATTTTTTTGTGTTAATTTTGTAGCCTACCACCCTGCTGTATGAGTCTATTGTTTTTAGAAGCTTTTTGGTAGAGTCATTAGGGTTTTCTAAGTAGAGTATCATGTCGTCTGCAAACATTGAGTGCTTGACTCCTTCCTTTTTTATCTGGATTTCCTTGATATCTTTTTCTTGCCTTTTTATTCACTATAGCAAGCACTTCCAGTACTATGTTGAAGAGGAGTGGTAAGAGCGGACAGCCTTGTCTTGCACCAGAATTTAGAGGAAAAGGTTTTAGTTTTTCTCCATTGAGGATAATATTTTCCATTGGCTTGTGGTAGAGGCTTTAACTAGATTGAGAAACGTTCCTTCCATTCCCATCTTGCTGAAAGTTTTGATCAAGAATGGGTGTTGGACCTTATCAAATGCTTTCTCTGCATCTATTGATATGATTTGTAATTTTTATTTTTCTTGTTGTTGATGTTGTTTATGATGTTGATAGATTTATGGACATTAAACCATCCTTGCATTACTGGGATGAAACCTACTTGATCTTCTTGATATGCATTGGATCCTATTTGCCAGGATTTTGTTGAAGATCTTTGCATCTTCATTCATCAAGGATATTGGTCTGTAATTTTCTTTTTTGCTGCCATTATTTCTGTCCATCTAAGAAAGAATCTATATCCACCAGAGTGTAGAATGGCAGTAAGTGAGAATATCAGATGCTATCATTGTTAGCACTTTTTCATATCTTAGACTTCTTGACCTTTATATGAATAATTTTTCAAAGCTTAAAGACAGCTTGATTGTTACAGTAGCCATACTCTGAAACAACCAAGATGCCCTTCAACAGATGAATGGCTAAAGAAACGGTGGTACATATACACAATGGATTATTATGCAGCCGTCAGGAGAGATGAAGTCATGAAATTCTCCTATATGTGTATGTACATGGAAACTATTATGTTGAATGAAATAAGTCAGAAGGAGAGAGATAGATGCTAATAGTCTCTCTCATCTATGGGTTTTTTATTTTATTTTTTTTATTTTAACACCTTGATTACATACATGCTTGTGTTTGGGTTTCAGTCATGTATAGAACACCACCCATCACCAGTGCAACGTTCCCATTACAATTGTCCCAAATCTCCCTCCTCCCCAACCACCCCCCCGCCTGTACTCTAGACAGGCTCTCCATTTCCCTCATAAGTTCTCATTTTTAGGACAGTTCAAAATGTAGTTATTTCTCTAACTAAGATCACCACTTTTTGTGGTGAGCTTCCTGGGGTGAGCTGGAACTTCCAGCTCTTTTCTCTTTTGTGTCTGAAAATTATTATTGCAGGAATGTCTTTCATACTCCTTAAAACCCATAGATGAGTGATACCATTCTGTGATTTTCTCTCTCTCTCTGACTTATTTCACTGAGCATGATAGATTCCATGTACATCCATGTGTAGGAAAATCTCATGACTTCATCTCTCCTGACAGCTGCATAGTATTCCATTGTGTATATGTACCACAGTTTCTTTAGCCATTCGTCTGTAAAGGGCATCTTGGTTGTTTCCAGAGTCTTGCTATGGTAAATAGTGCTGCAATGAATATAGGTGTAAGGAAGGGGTTTTTGTATTGTATTTTTGTGTTCCTTGGGTATATTCCTAGGAGTGGTATAGCTGGATCATATGGGAGCTCGATTTCTAATTTCTGGAGGAATCTCCATATCGCTTTCCATAAAGGTTGAACTACGCGGCATTCCCACCAGCAGTGGATAAGAGTTCCTTTCTCTCCACATCCCCGCCAACACTGTTTGTTCTCATTCTTAGTGATGTGTGCCATTCTCTGTGGTGTGAGGTGGTATCTCATAGTTGTTTTGATTTGCATCTCCCTGATGACTAGTGATGTGGAACATTTTTTCATGTGTCTTTTGGCCATTTGTATTTCTTCTTTGTCAAAGTTTCTGTCCATTTCTTCTCCCCATTTTTTGATGGGATTAGATGTTTTTTTCTTGTGAAGTTCTGTCAGTGCCTTGTATATTTTGGAGATTAGTCCCTTATCTGATGGATATTGGGTGAATAGCTTCTCCCACTAAGTGGGTGGCTCTTGTATCCTGGGCGCTATTTCCTTTGAGGTGCAGAAGCTTCTCAGCTTAATATATTCCCATCTGTTAATATCTGCTTTCACCTGCTTGGAGAGTGCATTTTCCTCCTTGAATATGCCTGTAGTCTCAATGTCATGGAGTGTTTTGCCTACGTGTCGTTCTATGTATTTTATGGTTTCAGGTCTGATA
>PVKC010001196.1:28750-53306 GCA_004027635.1 Crocidura indochinensis | reverse complement strand
ATTCTGTTTGTCCCTGAATCCCTAGATCTAGATAGAGTTGAGTTCCTAAACTACTTTTGTGAAATGGAGGTGGGGGGAGGAGAGAAGGTCAGCTAAGTAGTGCCTTCTACTGTATTGTCAAGGAACTGCCATGGGCTTAACAGAGAGAAGGAAATGATAGAACTATCTTATTGCCAGCCTTTTTCTCTTCATTCCTGCGACCTAAGCAGCCATCGGGCTGTTAGCCAAGAATAGCATCATGATGTTGGGATGACCACAGAGATGGGGGCTAACCTTTAGCCTGGACAAAACAGTCAGTACCGAAAGCCTTTTGTAAGAGGAACACATTCGGAAAATCTAAACTCCCCTGCCTCTCTCCACTTTGCCATGCAAGACCTGCACAGCTAAGAATTTTCCTTTGTTGCATGATCTAAAATAAACATTTGACAAGCTTGATATTGCTGGGCTTTCATATTCTACCACTTTGTCACGGGAGCTCAGCGGTGACACTGTTTGTGGTCTAATTTCTTAACTTCAAGAGATTCCCTAGACAGAAACCTGAAACTTAAACAACAGCAGGAGAGGAGAAAAAGCAAAGCCATTTCATCAGGAATGGGCTTTTGAGAATCTCTGGCTCTGTCAAATGTTTTCCTCCTAATGCCAAAAAACCAGGTGTTCACTGTGAAGTCGCTAAGGACGCCTTGGTAGAAGACAGGAAGGACATTTTTTGTTTATATTGAGGTTTTATTTGTGAGGTAGGAGGGTGATATTCTATGGATCTCAGGGCTTATACTCCTGGCTCTGTGCTCAAGGATCACTCCTAGTGGGGCTCTGGGGACCATATAGGTAGCTGGAGATCAAATCCAGGTCAGTTGTTTGCAAGGCAAGCACCTTACTCACTGGGTTATCTTGCAGGTTCAAGGGAGGACATTTTTAATTGGAGCACCACGCCAGACTTTGCAACATCCCCAACTAATGTGGAAATGGACCCAGATATTCTTATTTGGCCAGAGAAAAACAGTAACAGGAAAGCCAAGGGTATGAGTTCTTCAACTATCTAATTAGTTGATTGCAAAGTTGAACTAGTACTAACTATGATAGTGTTTGATGTGGGACTGTAGTGTTTAAGGATGGAAGAACAAATATGATCAAAGAGCCCAGTCACCTCTTTTGAGAGAATCCAAAGCAACAGGTTCTTCGTTACCTTACAAAAAGAACCATTCACTGACTTTAACATTTATGAGCTTCTCAGGCCTTCTTAATTCTAGCCATTCCTCACTAAGAATGTCCCACAACTTTAGTCCCACCATGACTTCCTAACTCAGATCTAAACAAAAGGGGTGCAGCCTTTGAAGAAGGGTGCATTGGATCAATCTGGGCTACCCCATAAGAGATGTGTGCCTCACCACTTACCCCTGAGCCTCCATTTTCAATCCTGGAGGAATGATGTTGACCACGTCTATTCAATCCAGAGGATTTAGTGAGATACCATGAAAGGATTATTAGAGAGAAAAATGGTGCCTAGTCAAGCAGCAAATTATAAGTCAGCACTACACAGGAGTTTTTATTTAGTTGGGGATAAAATATGAAGGGATATGTGGGGAGATGAGGTATTTAGTGAAGGTTCAGATGGCAAACTCAGTGGTCACAGAAGGGTTTGGCAGACAGCAGTTCATTCACCAAATGCCCACCACTAACATTGGACACTTGGAGGCAAAAGGTGAGCAAAAGAAAATGAGCTTAGAAGTCAGGCTCCTCCTGTGTATGGAAAACCCACCTCAGGCTCACATTTGGTCTTGGGAAAGTGATTCGAACTCACCAAAGCTATTCCCATGGCTTTAAAATGAGGTGGATGTTAGCTAGCTCAGAGAGTTCTTGCAAAAATTAAGTGTGATGCAGCTAGAAAGAGTATTTTTGATAGGAGCAGGCACTGATGGAATATAGACTTCGTTTTTTATTAAAGTTTTCTACCATTTTTGTTTTCTTCTAAATGTAATGAGATTTGTGAAAAATAGAGCAAGTTTTGTTGTTTACCATATCCCTTCCTAAAAAATGTAGTATACTTATTTGGCACCTAGAACTGCTCAAAACTTATTTCTGGCTCTTCACTCCTTGAGGAACTCAGAGGACTGTATGTAGTATTGAGGATTGAACCCAGGTCTGCAGTATACAAGGCAAGTGCCCTACTTACTGTACCATTTCCCTGGTCCCTGAAAAATAACATGTGCCATATTTGTGTTTTGGGGGATGAGTCTCAGGTCCTTTGCATAACGGTTTATTTTTCTTTTGAAAAATAAAGGATTTAATGATTTGAATGCTTCCTTCTCCCCCATGATCAACAACAATGCCGATTTGTATGTGTTTCTACTAAATTATGTGCCACATGAGATAAAAGATTTTGTTTTGAAAAACAGCCACTTCCAAAAATAAGAGAGTTTATCAATTCCAATCATTCTTCTCCAAAATTAGTTGTCAAGTTTCAATGGCTGAAATGAATTTAACAACATAAATTCGGCACCAGGGCTGCATGACTAATGCGACCTTGTGGAGCAGCTCTCAGTCTGAAGCCCTGTTGGGGTTCACCAACTACGTGAAAGATATCAGCACTTTTGTGTTCTAATAGAGTCTATTAACAACAGTTGACTGACACTAGATGTAGTCAAACTAAGCATCAATTTAAAAAAATATGCTGACCTCCCCCAAAAATTAAGAGGCAGTTGTCCCATACTCACCGAAGGGAAATCAGAATAATTACCATGGCCTTATGAAAGCAAGCTCTTTGATTAATAGCTGGCAATTTTTTTCCCACTGCCTAAAAAAATGCCAGCGAATACATGAAGCTGCTGTAGTAAAACTGATATTCATAAGTTCTCATTAGGTCAGCTGGAAGTCAAACATTAGCCAATCATGTCCCTGATTCCGACTTCTAGCACAAAGTATAATACATGCTTTAGCCAGTTAGAAACAAAATTGAATTTGAGCTCCGCCTGGCTCTCATTAAGAAGCACTCTGTTAGGCTGTGTTTAAGATGAACAGCCCATGGGAGCTTTTCCCAAACCAATGAGAAGGCCTTCTCCCCACAGAAATACCATGTCTATTCATTTAAATAAACACAGTTTCAGGCCGGCTGGCTTGCCATAGCTTTGCCTTGCCTTCCCTTGGTCATTGCACCTTAGACTGGTTTGCTCTCAACAAAATGAAATCCTGCTTGAACAAAATCATTCTCATTTTCAAAACGAGTCTCTCGTCCTTGTGTGCCTAGTACAATAGGCAACTCTCTTCCTTGCCTGTTTATTCCTCTCCCCTCTCTCTGACCTTAGCTTTTAATTAAAAGGAAAGGCAAATCCGCTGAGTTAAACAGGTGAGGCAGTGAGCAAAGCTCCATGCACTGGAGGCAGGCAGTGACAGAATTGGCGCTGAGAGCTATTGCAGTGGCGGGGTGGGTGGCTCATGAGGTTAGAGCATGGGGGATCCTTTCTCTGGATGAGGTTACATTTTAAAATTCCAATAAAAAGCACAGCAGCACCCGCCAAATGTGTCTCCCTTCATGCTGAGATGGTTCGCCGCCTCTTCTATATCATTTATAGTCCACAGTTGGGGGTGATTCCACTGGGTCGCCAGGCCAGGGAAGCAGTCCAGAAACTGATATATTTGAGTTGAGCCTCCTGTCCTCAAACTCTGTATCCTCTGGGTTCTCTCTCTCTCTCCTCTCTCTCTCTGTCTCTCTCTCTGTCTCTCTCTGCCTCTCTCTCTCTCTCTCACACACACACACACACACATACACACACATACACACACACACACACACACACACACATATGCACACACTTGATTTACCCAAGGACATCATATTAAAGGGGTTTGGTTTATTTGATCCTATTGTACCCTTTCAAACCAGTTGCCTTGGGGAATCTGTTATAAAATCTCTAGGCGCTCTACCACATAACATATATTGCATAGCCTCAGAGCTTGCAGTTTACAGAACATGGGGAAAGTATGATTTAGTCTTTGTTTTGTTCCTGGTGCACAAGTTCAAGGGTAAATAAACCTTCTGACTATACGCATTGGAAATCCCAGTATTTCTATAAAGAAGGAAGGGTGGGCAAGCACGTTGGGATGGGCTTTGAGACAGCTCAGTGGACCATTCTACATAGCAAGTTAATACATTCCTTGAGTGTGGGAGGGGAGCCTGCCCGAGGAAAGGCTCAAAATCCCTCCAACCTTCTCTGACTCAACTACCAAGAGTAACTCTAATTGCCTCATGGTTAGGAGCCCACGTACTTTATTCCTTCTGGCAAACGCTTAAAACAAAGAAGCTTTTAAGGCAAGGAAAACAAGCAAAATATTACAAGTGCTTTTTTTTAATAATAGAAAGTTCTAATCGACATAAAATAAATTCTAAAGTTAAAAAATAACTCATTTTTTCATTTTTAATAACTGACCAAATGCTTTTTTAAGGACTCTGTGCTTGAAATGCATAAAAATGGTTCAAACAAAAATTAAAACAATGACAAGGTACTCTAAATTATTAGGATATTATAAAAGAAAATGAGTCTTTATATGGACTTTCCGATTCATAAGGTAAACAAGATACCAATCTGTGTTTACTATCCAGAGTAAACAGGCTCATAGGTGAAGTGACTTGCTCAAATATATACACAAAATTACCCGGTGAAGAGCAGGTTAGTGCCTCAAATAGCAATTTCATATTCATAGCCCATTCTACCATATCATAAATTTTTCTTTTCAAAAATAATCAGACCAAGGGTAATTCCTCTGGACACCAAAGGCAATAATAGCCTCCAAAATGATGAATATTCCTTGAGCCTACTTTCAGTTTCTAATATCAATCAAAAAAAATCCTTACAGAAATATCTGATTCTTAAACTGGGATAAGAAATACACAATAAAGGGACCAGAGTGATAGCACAGAGAGTAGGACATTTGTGTTGCATGTGACCGACCCAGGACCAACTTGGAACTGAGCTGGGTTTGATCCCCAGCATTCATAGGATCCCCTGAGCCTGTCAGGAGATATTTCTTGAAAGGGAGGGAGGGAGAGAGGAAAGACAGAGGGAAGGGAAGAAGGGAGGGAAGGAGGGAGGGAAGGAGAGAGGGAGGGAAAGAGGGAGGGAAAGAGGGAGGGAAAGAGGGAGGGAGGGAGGGAAGGAGAGAGGGAGGGAGGTAAAAGCACAAAATGCCCCTGGAGTATCTTGCAATACAATATAATGAAATGCTTGGAAATACACAATGATGGGAATGTTTCAAAGAAGTTCTGAAACCAGCTGAATGATCTCCTAATTGCCAAAACTCAGTAACATGGTATCGAAAGATGAGTAAAGAATAAATCTTGAGTTTATATTGGTAAAGGTACATGATTTCAATAAATAAATAATGGAGAGGATATGTCTCCCCACAGTCAATTTCCAAATGATTTCTCTCCATATACTCAAAAAAGTAACTTGTCATTCTACTTCTCAGGAAGACTGAGTTGTGATTTCCTCCCAAAGTGTTGTACAGTCAGGGAAAAAAAGGAAAATAAAGGAATAATGGTGCAGTAGAGAAACTGGCAAATACCACTCCAGCCAGAAAATTAAATTCAGCATTAACATGGCTGGATCATGATGACAGTACAGTAGGTCAAAGCCTGCATGCAGCTGACCTGGATTTGATCCTCTGCCTTGCAAGCGTGACCCAGATATGATTCTCAAAACTACATACAGCACCCAGAATACCATCAGGAATGATCACTAAGTGTGCCCCCTCCAAAAAAAGGGAAACCCTTGAAACTGTAATAGGCAAAAAAGAACCTAATTAGACAAGGAAGCTATGCATAACTGGTGAGGTACTCTGGGCATAATTCTGGAACAGAAAAGGGACATGAGACAAAAGTCCATAAAACCTTAATAAAGTATGTATTTAATAGTAAATTATTAAGATTGCTCCATTTATTATAACAAATGTGCCATCTTAACCTGCGAATTCAAGGGATAGCAGTGGAAGATATCTGAGAATTCTGTTGCACCTTGGCAAATCTTTTTCTGTAAATCTGAAACTGATCTAAAATTAAATGACTAAAAAAGAAAGGCACTCTCAGCAAGAAACTATACACCGAACCCATAACACATCTTATATGAACAAAGAGCAGGTTTTGTTTGGGATAAACAAGGGAACTGAGCTATGATTCCTATACATCGGCCCTGTTGGCAAACCCAGATTCTTTCACCATCTAAATTTTTTTACAGTGAGTATTTAAAAATTATAAGCTCATACATAATCTGCGGGCCATCATTCCTCACCGCTGAGCAAGCTAGTTAAAAGACCAGAGGCAACAGCTGCTTTTTAAGGAAAAAAATTTAAACATTTAAAAAAAGCTTTAGAAAAAGAAAATGTGTGGCAGGTGGTACCACCTGTGCTCTCTGATTCCAGCCCCAACAATCCGCTACGGAGTGGTGGTGAAGGGTGAAAAATCAGTTACTCACAGTTGGGAAAGTAAGAGGTAACAACTTCTGCATGATTGTGTCTCTACCCAGTGTGAAAGAGATCCTAAAACTGCAACTTTAAATGCCTTGGGTATTGGTGGAGCAATCCATGTGGTAGTAAGTGAGCATTAATATACTATAAAGTACCTATTAGAGCCTCACAAACAAAATTATTTTCCCTCCTGCCTAGACACCCAGAGGGGATATCATCTATGAAGGGGCAGGAGTGGGGAAGAATTCTTCATTTTTAAATTGAGCTCAATTGCAATAGCATGGCAGGAAGGGGGCCCAAGTATGACTTGTATCAAAGAAAGAGATGTTGTGATCGCTACTGAGATGCAGCCCCTTTGCAGATGCCCACTGCAAATGCCAGAGCAGTCTCTCATGAGCTCACTGACAAAGTGGAGTTCCTCTGGCTTGATATAGGTCCTATTTGGTACAGAACAGCCATATTTCTCCTCGAAAGCATCATGGTTTTAATTGAACCCTGAAATGCTAATATAGTCAATGATCATTTGCACCTAATCAACCACCTAGCTAAGCTCCCTTTCATGTGTTTTTTGACCTCTCTTTGGGACAACCACATCACTTCCCATGGCAAACCCAAAGGTCATCATTGTCCTGGTTGAATTCCATTTCTCAGGCATCATCTTACTCCTTCAACTCGAACCACCTATCCTCGTATAATTGCTTGTCTCTCTAACAACCCTGCCCCCAGGATCTTGCCATACACTTTCACCTACCTCTCTTTGGAATTCCCTTCTGCTCTCTATTCAAATGACTTGTTTCATCTCCTTATTAGTGAAGTTTTCACCGGATATTTTATTTTATTCTATTCCCTTTCCATCTGCAACACTATCCTCTTTCAGCACTTAATTTTTTTTCTCTATAGTATGTGTCACCATCAAATGTACTATATATTTTCCCAATTAATTTTTTATTGTCCTTGTCTCTCCCCTCAAGGGTGTAGACTCTATGAGGTTAGGATTCTATATTATTCATTGTTATGCCCTGGTACTCGTAACTTTGGTTGACACATGTCCCCAAACTCATATAAATTCATGAATGAATGCCTTCCTAATACTCAAATAAAACGTTCAATTTGATAAGCAGGTCATGTTTATGGAAACCTTAGACACCACCCCTATAAAAAGATAAGTCATGATATGTGTGTATATATGCATATATATATGTATATGACACTTGTGGTATTGTAAAATTTTACCAACATGTCTTTTTAAGACCGACTCTTGGTATTGAAAACATCACTTTACATATTAAAAGTGTTGATAAGGACATGGATTATTTTTGTGTGTTTCATTGACATTCATAAGCATAAGTGAAGTTTGTCATTTATTTCTGTACTCCTTTCTTCTACACAGAGCTTTACTCACTGCTTTCACTCACTGCTTTTACTCACTGCTTTTACTCACTACTTTCCACACAGAGATCTATATACAAAAAGTCATAGCAGAATCAGAATCAAAAAGTAGAATACAGAGGGGCTGGAAAGACAGCATATAATTTGTTGACTTTCATGCAGCCAACCCAAGTTCAATCTCCACCATTTTATATGGTCCTTTAAGCCTGTCATGAGTAATACCTGAATGCAAATCACAGACTTATGTTGTCTCCCAAAACAAAGTAATATAAAATGAAAAATGTCTATAGAAAATTCATATGATGGAAAATTATTCCTCAAGTAAAAATGGATCAAAATATTATGTCACATGAAAGAAGCAAAAGGGTTACAAAGTGCATGTTTCCCTTACTAAAAGGTATAAAAAGATAAATTTACATAGATTTTAAATAAATGAATAATTGCCTAGCCTGAGGACAAGAACAAAGGACAAAGAACAAAGTCAAAATAAACAAAAAATTGGTTTTCAGTAGGAAGCCTATGATACAGTTCTTTAAGTGAAAAAAATATGTTGGGACTGGAGTGATAGTACAGCAGTAGGGCATTTGCTTTGCATGCAGATGACCCAGGACAGACCAGGGTTCAATCCCTGGCATCCCCCGAGCCTGCCAGGACTGATTTCTGAGTGCAGAGCCAGAAGTAACCCTTGAGCGTTACTGGGTGTGACCCAAAAATAAACAACAACAAAAAAAAAGTATTCAAGAAGCATCCAAGAACTAGCTTACCTGAGTACAAATTCTGAATCAAAATAAAATCGAGGGAATTAATGCTCCAATAATAGTCCTCTAGCTACAAGGGCATAGACTACCTCCAATATTATCAAAGGGAAAAAAACATTAACACTGAATTCAGACCTCTCCTTAAGCTATACTACAGTTAACACTAGAGAGCACTGAAACACGGAATTTCAAAGTAGCCCCTTATTTTCTGGGATGTTTCCCAATTGGAAAAAAATTAAGATAGATTAATTCTCTTCTATGGGGCTTTTAAATGCTGAGGCTCCAAAGAAAAAGAAGTGATTCAGCCAGCATTCGTTCAATCTTCAAAACCTCACTGAGAATCTATTTGGTTCAATCACTTGCTAGATGTCAGGGACACACAGAATTCTCTGAAACAAACCCCCAAAACTTCAGATGCTGTCGCTCAAACCTCAGTGAGATCAAAAAGAAAAGCCCAAGACCTCTCTCCCTAGAAGCAAGATTTTCTGAGAGCTACGCCAAAGGAGTCTCAGGTAAGTACACACATCTTTCTCTCCCCAGGAATGTGCTTATGGGTTAAACATAAAAGAAGAGTGCAAGTGGGGTGTTTTGTATGTCATTTCCTGCCTCCCTTGAAAGGCGCAGGCCGTCTGAGTTTGTGCTTCACTGTCAGTCTCTTCCTCCTAGGCAGACAGTTGATCCATTGAAATCAATAAGTAGGAAATCAATAAAATGCAAAGATGGCACTTTGCCCTTGTTGGTTTAGACTCTTCCTTCAATCCTGAAAACACTGCAGCGTTTTTCTATAGTATCCTTCTTGGCGACTTAAAATCTTCTGTGGCGATACCATCTTAATTTCCTATGTGCTGAGTAAAAAGAGTCTCTTTGTCATTTACTCAAGGAAGGTGAGCCCAGGGACCCTGTGTCTTTTCAGTCACCCACAATTTCCTGTGCATGGTACCTTAGTACCTTCAAGCTGTCCCATCAGTTCAATGGAAGAGCCTAGATGATGTGAATATTATCTGGTAGTTGTGTTGTAGCTGGTGTGGTGACAAATTCTCCATCTTTGGAGGCATTCAATCCGAGGGTTTATGCTGTGTCAGGGAATAGAGTGTGAAAATTCTGACAATATTCTGGAGTTGTCTAAAATGACCTTTAAAGTCACTTCTAATTCTGAGATTCTGTTATATTCAAAATGCAGATGATGGACCCATAGATATTATAGAGCAAAAAGTGCAGTGACTAGTATTGGGCTAGACAAGGCAGTCTCATCACAGAAATTTTCATAACAGCATGAAGGAGGCAAATTATCAAAGATTAGACAAAGTGAACTGGCAGAAATAGACCCTAAGTACGCAAATATTGATGAGGGTGCACAGAGTCAAGCAAAAAAGCTTGAAACATTAGGTTGGGTTGTAAGGAGACTGGCAGAGAACATAGGTTGAAAGTTTGAGCTTCCGTTTTGCTGCTCTCTTCACTATGGTAGCTCCAGGAATCTGAGCACATTATACAACCTTTTTCAAACTATCAGCCTCCACATTGTAAAATGGGGAATAATTCTCAGGATGCAGATCTTAGCAGTAGAGGAAAATCTGGGTGAGGTCACTGGCACAAACAAAAAGAAGTGGGAGTAGCATTTCAAAGAGTTTTCATGAATATTCAAGGAGATTCCATGTGAAAATTAGGGCCATTTCTGATACAAATGAAGTCTCTCCAAAATTGTGGTTTCTATGGGGGGGGGGGAACCAAAGAGATAGCACAGCGGTAAGGCATTTGCCTTGCATGCAGCTGAACCAGAAGGGACCCAGTTTGATTCCCGCATTCCATATGGTCCCCCAGTCTGCCAGGGTTGATTTCTGAGTGCAGAGTCAGGAGTAGACCCTGAGCACCACTGAGTGTGGCCCCAAAACTAATAAGTAGATAGATAGATACATAGATAGATAGATAGATAGATAGATAGATAGATAGATAGATAGATAGATAGATAGTTAGTTAGATAGATAGATAAGTAAAGCTTAAAAAGTGTGATTCCTATTATATTTACAAACTTTCCAACAATAATAACCAGAACTCACTAAATTAAATACAACCACTACTTTCACTAATAACTATGCATGATAGTTATATATACCTAGTTATATAAGTAACTATATTACATTAATAACATTTCTTAATTTTTTACACTGTCAACCTGTTAAGGAATGACCACATGTTCCACAATAATACTTGAGAGGTACAATCCCATACAAAAATTGCCAGCTTGGCAAGATCCTACTCCTTGGGTTTTTCTTATGTACCTGAGATGATGCAGGAAGCAGAGACCCTTCGAAGGCTCATTTCATCATCATTCCCAAGCATCATACAACCAAGCACTGAAAGTGCACAGATGGGCTGTGTCAGCTCGAAGAGGGCTAGGCAGATCTGTCACTTTGATTTCTCTCTCTTCGGGGAATCCTGATCCAGGATTGATTTTCATTTGAAGTTTATCTGTGTGCCGTGCAATTTGGAATTATGCAAAGAGAAAAAAATTATTCTTCCAAAGAAATTTCATCAACCCGGATGCAGTGAGAAGTCACATTTTCACACACCTGAATCAGCACATATCTGGCCATGATGAGAAATTATATTGCTGACCATGAAAATCAAGAGCTACATGAATTGAATGGGATAATAATAAAATCATGTATTTGACTCAACTTTCTGGATTATATCTCCACTGCCACCCCATAAAAAATGTCATCAAATAACACTTTTTTGGAGGGTGGGGTTTTGGTTTTGGGTCACTTCTGGCGACGTCGCTCAGAAATCGCTCCTGGCAGGCTCAGGGACTCTATGGGATGCTGGGATTCGAACCACCATTGGTCCTGGGTTGACTGCTTGCAAGGCAAATGTCCTACTGCTACACTATCTCTCCAGCCCTCAAGCTGGAAGCTGCTTTATCTTCACTTCTATTTTCAACAAAGTTTGCTCATAAATGTCACCTGTGATGTCTATTAAAGATATGATCCGAGGATTCTCTTCTAAACAATTTGTTAGCAACTTGAGTCAAATTTTAAGGAATTTATTTTAGAAAACATTCCAGTTCAATAATGAAAGCAAACAACTTCAAAGAAGTTTTTGTCTTTTTGTCCAACTGTTTATTGTTGATTCGGTTTCTTTTTGTTCCCCAATCTTACTGATATTTATGATTGCATAGCTTCATGGTATTCAATAGGGCTTAGTTTCTTTTTTTGTTTGTTTGTTTGTTTTGTTTTTAGGTCACACCCGGCGGTGCTCAGAGGTTACTCCTGGCTGTCTGCTCAGAAATAGCTCCTGGCAGGCACAAGGGACCATATGGGACACGGGGATTCGAACCAACCACCTTTGGTCCTGGATTGGCTGCTTGTAAGGTAAATGCCGCTGTACTATCTCTCCGGACCCAGTGCTTAGTTTCTTAAGAAGCAGTTGTGAGAACTGGCATATGTTAAAAAATAATTCCTGTAAATAGGTATAGTCTTAATCCCTCCCCAACTTTAGTGTGATTAAGTAATAGTCCTTCCCATCATAAAAAATACAAAATCTCAGCAAATAACTGACTTGCCCCATAACTGTCAGATCTGGGACCGCTAACCCACCTCTCTGCTGTGTACGACCTTTTTCCATGATCTCATGTTTGCCTCCATATTCTAAATCACTCCTCTATCAACAGCTCTGAGATGGATATCCAAGAAGACATATGGGACTAGTCATTGGATCTTCCCAGACTCATTGTGACATATCTTTCATAACAGCAGAGAGCAGCTGCATTTCAAATGGGATGTCACTGGCCGGAAATGGCACCCTGCCCAATGCATGGCCTCTTTAGACATCCTGTGAAAATACCCTAAGAATGTTCTTGCAAAGTGTTTATTTTATCTGGTAATACTAAATACAAATATTGTCTCCCTGGAATCTTGTAGCTCAGGGCCTATGTACAACTTTAGAAAAGTAACTACTGCCTCCACACAGTTCCCTACAGAGGCTTCACTATATATATCATTAGTTCACGAGTTGCACTGTTGGGTAAAAATGCCATTAGAAAACATATCATTTACCCAATAGACTGAAATGGATCCCAAGGAGCTATTCCAGTCTATCAGGTAATTATAGGGGAAACCCTGTATTATTTACTGGAGAAAATGGAATACCACCCTGGGAGGCATGAAGGTCCATCCCTGCTCTCCGTGATAAAGAGATGATCCTATTTGGTGATAACAACCATTGACTTTACTCTTATTTCTGGGACTTAAAAAAATCCCTTTGTTGCTTTTGCTTATATTTTATATATAGTTAATGCCTCCAGGCCAAACATAAATAACAATATGCCCCGATTTTATTTTAATCTGATTTATAGCTTTACTTAGCAGTAGAGAGTCTAAAATTACACTTGGGTTTAATTTATTTCATCACTTCACTAATGACCACTTAAATAGGTAGCGTATGGAGACCTCACATTTTGAAGTCTCAGATTATAGTAAATCTAAAGCGCAACTGACCCATACTCAAATGCAACCAGGCTTTGTATTCCATCTAGAAACACACATAAAACTAGTAATATGAACTTAGTTTTTACTCTGGCCATATCAGATCTTAAGGATTCAAGATCTAGGATGTTCCCTCCTTCCCAAAATGCTAGTCTTTTAATCTTAGATATGGGCAAATTCCAGAGAAATGAAATAAGCTTTCATTGCCTAAGATGTTTCCCTTCTTTCCACCCTCACACCCTCAAAGCCCATCACTATTATTCACTACTTTGACTCACACCTCTAGAATAGGACTAATATAGAATAGAATGATATTTTCAGTGAATGATTCTTTTTCCTGTTTTCTACTTGCCTCAACTACATTATTGCATGACCTTTACTTCTTGAGCTTATAAGGTCTTGAGACATTACTAAAAAAGTAAAATGATGGGGTACCGAGCATAAAACAAGAATCATCATGGAATGCAGAGTTGAATAAAGGAGAGAAATGAGATGAGGCCCAAAATGTAAGTGAATCATGAAAAGTTCAACATAGAGAAACAGAAAGTAGCTTGGTGCTAGAAAATCTAAAAATTACAAGACAGAATCTATTTAGACATTTTAAAATCTATTTCTTGAAACAAGGAAAGTAGCTCAAATATCTGGAGCACAGACTTACCAGGCAGGAGTCCTGGGTTCAAACCCCAATACCAAATGTTATCCAAGTTCTAATAATAATAATTCCTGAGCACAGAGTTATATACACTACAAGATGTGGCCCTCAAAATTTATATTTGCATATATTCAAACTATGTCCAAAATTCTGTGTTGGAAAAGCTTCTTCTAAAAGTCATGGAGAAAACTACCACATTTTAGCCAAGAATGCACAGTCCTTCTCAGATAATAGTACAGACATATCTCGGATAAATAAAAATAATAATAAAAATTTATAATTTTAACATTAATTTAGAAAACTACATTGTAAAGTTATAAATGAAACAAGGGATCATAGCCAAATAAAACACCTCAGTCTACTGGTAAGATATCAGTGTTCTCATCTTTCTCCATTCTCTCCTGAAGTCAATTTAAAATCCTCATGATATTTTTATAATGAATCTTTAAACTAAGGCTTTTAACTCTCTGATGCATCCATACCAGACTGATTTCAAGGGTATCATCAGGTTATCAAATCATTTCTCTACTTTTTACTCTTAGTGCCTGGTAAGATTCCAGACATTCTCAGAGGTGACAGGCATACAAGTGACAAAAACCAGTTATTCAATCTTAAGGAGTTTACTGTCTAAAGAAGAGGACCAATGGGAAAACAGGCCACTTTTAATTATATCCAGGATGTCTTATGCTACAAGTAGGTAATGAGTGAATTGCCACTTAAATGTGATAATGCAGATTCTATATCCAGGAAATAATCTGCAATTTTGAAGGTTACCCTGTAAGGGAATTTACTTATCTTTATATGACATACAGATAATTTTATAGAAGTATACTCTTACAAACAGCATGGGGGAAAATATCATGACTGCAAACATCCTTAGAGGAATGTTTTCCTGTGTCTTTAATTAATTATGTGAGATGTGAAGACTTTTAATACAATAGAACCAGAGAAATGATTTATAGAACTGGGCTTACAAAACGCATGGGCGATTGGGAAAGGCCCACTATGGTGGAGGAAAATTGACACTCTTGTTAAGTGTTGGTGTAGTATCGAAACATTATATAAATGAAAACTTATCATTAACTGTATTGTAAATCATAGTAGTTCAATATTTTAAAAGGCAACATTCATGAATATTACATAGATGAGACACAACTATTCTTCAAGATATACAGTCCATTAATTCATGTCATTCATTCATATTCATTTTAAGATATATTTATCTAGAATTTGTTGTTTGCCACTCACTGATATTTGACTAAAATTCAAACCATATCTTCCAGAGTCATACAGTCAAATTCCAGAAACAGCAAAAATAGAAGTATTTTTATGAGAGGGGAATGCTTGCTGCTATGATACCTATACTTATTGGAAACAATACCTGTAAGTAGTAAGAGTCATAAGTTCTAAATGGTATTCTGTTATGGGTTTTTCAAATATCATTATTCAATTAGCATTATAAACATGAGATGGTACAGCAAAGACAAAGCAAACAGCAAACTGGATTTCCTGTAAGAATGAAGTTTTGAATTTTATTCTTCTTCTTCTTACTCTGACATTGTAGAACATTGCAGCATATTCTATAAACTTATTTCAAGCAGTTAACCCAAGTGGGAAGGAGAGTTGAATATTTCTTGGAAAAAAATTGTTCATTTCTACCTGCTAATGTGCAATTCAAAAATGACCATTTATATGCACAATCATTTACCTGATGCATAATACTTAACTCGAAAATTATCACTAAGAGGTATTGCCAGTGCCAGCATTTGAGCGCAGGGGTTTTGGTGCAAATGCTATAGCTTTTCAACAGATAATGAAGCACTCAACAAAGTGCCCTTTGTTAGACAATAAAAATAAATTATTTCAAAAGCCATCAACTGGTGATGAACAAATACATTTTATAGAGAAGCAGTTAGAGATTTGAGGGTAAGCTCATATTTCACTACAATAGGTTTGTTTTGTCTTTTGGTTTGTTTCTTTTTTTTTTTAATCAGAACCTACTCAGTATTCTCCATCTAAGGCTTATTTCCACTTCTTTCAATTAATACTAAAAAGAACCACTGTCATTTATACATTCCTTCTTTGTGCTAGAACTGGACTTAACAGTTTATAGCCATATTCCTGCTGGTACTTTAACCTCCTTAAGAGACAAGTTCTTTAAGATTTTTTGTTCTAAGTATCAATAGAACCAAACTACAATCTAAACACAAATGGACTTGTTACACTGGTAGACCAGGTGGCTAAGGGAGGATATATAGGATGCATGCTGGGAACCTTGGTGGAGGGAGGTTAACACTGGTTGTGGGAATGACCCTAATTCACCGTCACTATATGCCTGAACTACAACTATGAAGAACATATTAAAAAAAAGATTTCCGGGAGCCGGGAGGTGGCGCAGGAGGTAAGGTGCCTGCTGCCTTGCCTAGGACGGACCACGGTTCGATCCCCCGGTTCCCATATGGTCCCCCGTGCCTGCCAGGAGCGACTTCTGAGCAAATAGCCAGGAGTAACCCCTGAGCGTCACTGGGTGTGGCCCAAAAACCAAAAAAAAAAAAAAGATTTCCTATTCTACAGGAAGCTATAGAGAGGCAACACAACCCTTTCCCCCTTTCTTTCGAGCTTTTTAAAAAAATTTTATTGTGGTCAAAGTGAATTACAAATCTTTCACAGTAATATTTAAGGCACATAGTGACAATGAATGAGAGGTATTCCCACCACCAGTGTTGTCCTCCCTCCACCCCTGTTCCGAGCATGCATCTCACATCTCCCTCTTTTACCCCGTAATGCTAGTGCAACTATTTTCCCCACCCTTGTACAGCTTGTTGTAGATTGGGTATTGATTCTGTTGTCGTTGACTTTGGATTTGGTATTCAAGTCTGATCATTTTTTATTTCCACCAAATGAACATACAACTGTCTGGTCTTGGTATCATCCATTTATCCCCTCCAATTATGAGACTGATAAAGCTGATTCCAGTACTGTGGTTCTCGTGGAGATAAAAGAAAATATGGGAGAAGAAAAGAAAAAAAAGAAAGAAGAGAGAAAAAACTAGAAGTCCATTTATTCATTTAGAAGAAGAAAGAAAAGAAAGAACAAAAGGGTAACAAAACAAAGTAAGACAGAAAACAATAAGGGAGTAACAACAAAAGTACAAAAAGAATAAACCAAAAACTAAAATCATCAGCTATGAACAAACAAAACAAAACAAAACAAAAAAAAACAGATCAACAACTTCTTCAAAGGGGGTTGTGTTTCTTCTCTTCCTCCTCTCCTTCCTTTTTTTCCTCTCCCCTTCCCCCTTTCCTCCTCCTCCTCCTCCTCCCCCTCCTCCTTCTTCTTCTTCACCATACCCTTTTAAAAGAATATGTTGCTTTCAAAGTGTTTCACGTGGCTTCTTGGCACACTCTAAACTGAGGGGCTGGTATATTACTGCTTTTATATACCAAAGATGTCATAACCTACAGAAGTGAGAGGACCTGTCCAAGGTAATCTATTTGCCAACTAGTTGTAACCTATTACAAAAACAGAAAAAAAAAATGGCCACACTGGTTTCTTTCTCGTGATACCTTTACTTTGCAACATAACTACAATTCTAACCAGGATATAGGGACTTTTTATCCTGAATCTAAACTGGCCTTGAGACTGGGACTAATCAGCCCAGTATAGCAGATGTAGTAACGTGCCAATTCTGAGGCACAAGATATCTTGCACTTTTCTGTTCCTTCTTAATTAGAACTTCGCCATGCCAAGAGACCAAGTCCATCAAAGCCTAATAGCTAATGAGGTACCAGTTATTCAACCAACCTCCTCGCCCCTTCAAAATCTCAAAAGCCTACCTATCTAAACATCAGCTCCTTGAAAATAGAAGCATGAATGCAAGTAAGGTAGAGTCAAGTTGCAGAAACACAAAATTGATAATTAAAACAAAAATTATTAAGTTTATAAATAATCTTTCATAAAATCATTATGAGATACACAATGACAAAGTTATTCATGATTGAGTTTCAATCGTAATCATGTCCAACATCCTTCACCAATGCACATTTCCTGCCACCAATGTCCCCAATTTCCCTCTTGCCCTTCCCCCTGCCTGCCTCTATAACTGATATTTTTCTCCTCTTTCTATCTTTATATATATATATGTATATATATATATTACTTAATCTTCTTTCAGCACCTCATTCTTGTCAAGGTTATCATTTCAACTACTACTGTTATAGTGGCCATTTCTGTGTCCTAACTGCACTCCCTCACTTTTCGTGGCAAGTATTATGTTGAGCAAAATGAGTCAAAAAGAGAGGGATAGACGTGTACTCATTTGTGGGATATTAAAAAAATAGATAGTATGGTATTAATGTAAAAGACAATTATTTAATTAATAAAAGATAATAGAGATGAGGATCAGGAAGACCACCAGTCCACATTAAGATGTGCCACAAATAATTATAATTTTACCCTCTACAGCAAGTGCTGACTGATAGAGTGGCATCTCTAAAAGTAAAGCTCAAATCTTCAAGGCTATCTCCATTGCTGTTATTTGCTACAGAAAATCAGAATTGCTTTCTAATTAAAAAATTGAAAGTGTAGCTTAAGAAAGTTTAAAGATACACTAAAAAAAGAAAAGCATGAAATCATTTGACTTAAACTATGAGTTGGCGTTAATTATTCTTGTAAGTAATTCATTACCAGATTCTACCCAGTATTCTAGCAAGGAATGATATTTATCTAGGAATGACTATTGTCTTTCTCCTCTATCTATAGTTCCTCCATTGTGTAATGAAGGAATGAATTTACTGTGACTCTCCCTAAATTGAGCTCTGAAAATATAATGAGCATGAAAAAAGCTTTTACATAAATATGCATTTACATATATATCATTACATTTTATTTAGCAGTTTATTTAGTTTACCTTTCTGCAAATTACCTGTATTGTTAATTGCTGGATATTTTTCTTTACATGAAATCCAAACAGACTTGTATTTTGACATTAACTAATGCTAAGCGATAACCTTGAGAAGGCTTTTTTAAAAATTAATTATATTTACAAACAATTATGAGAAAGAACATATATATATATATTTCTAGGTAACACTGAAAAATCATCTTGCTTCCTGTCACCTGAGAAACATTAAACTACCCAAATTACAAATTTTTTACCTTCGAGTATCATCTCAAAGAAAAGGGCGACTTCCATGGCTTTAAGAGGCCAAAGGAAAGAATGATGGAACTGGCAAGTCTATTGGTCATTTACTTGAGCAATGCTCTGGCAGCTAAAAAAAAATAGATGAAAACTTTTAGCCCTGGGCCCAACAAATAGACATCATTTCATTGCCCCTATTGAGTTTCTGACTCTTTTTAGCCTTCCTGATCTAAATAAGCAATTGAAATAAGGCTGGCAAACATCAGCAGGCCCTCAATGGCCTTGAACCTGTGCAACTATTCATTTCCATCCATATAGAGTAAAAGATAGATGTATAAAAGTATTCAATTATCCCCTAGGCCCCACACTATTTTTGAATACTTTTTATCCTTAGCATAAGCCTTCAAGAAGAAGCATTTAAAACCATGGTTGCTGTGTCACTTAGAAAATGGAGACTGCTATTTAGAAAATAAAGATCTCTCTGGGACAAAGAAGTTTGCCTCTTTTAAGTAGATAGATGCTATGTAGTTCACAATCAATCAGATTGTGGAGTATTTATTTGCCTCTTTAATTATTTCCCACAAATTATATCAAGTAAATTCCATACACAAATTAAAACTATTTTGTAGGAACAATGCCCAGTGATGCTGGAGATGAGGGAAGAGGTATCTGGGCAGCACAGACCTTCAAATGATCAAAACAGGGTTCACAAAACACAAGGATAGCATGTGCTTTCCTACTGTAGCCATGATTCTCAACCCAACAGCAAAACAATCTCCTTGTGTGTTTTATTCATATTCCACATAGGAATAAAGCATCCAGTTAATGTGAGAAATGATACCCTAACCAAAACTCTAAGGTCAGGAGAGTCCCCTGGGCAAATTAGTTTAGGTCCTTTAGAATGTATCAGGCAAACAAAAGTGCACCCAGGAATAAAAAAGACTAGATAACAGAATGAGCAAAAAATGCTCCTGGAACAAAACAGTATAAAACAATTTAGGTCTTTAAAATTTTATAAACAAAAGCAACATAAGCAAGAATAGAACAAGAAATTGTCATGACTTTATACTTGGAACATCTGACAGTTGGTTGTGTGAAACACCCTCTACTCATTTTGTACCTATTGAATGCTGATAGATTCATGGCACTAACTGACACTGATTGACCTTAAAGTCTTTGTCAACTTAAATAAGGGTTCACAGTTAGGGAACCAGGGTGGAGGAACGATATTTTATGGAATAAATGGCCCTGTGAGCCCAACCCAATGATAGCTGCTCAGGTGACGCTAAAACTTGGATGTCCCTTGTGTGTTTGTTTACATCTGTATCTTTCTCTCTCTGTCTCATGCTCTGCAATTGACCCCTGCTAAAGAGAGATCAAATGTGTCCATCTGATTGGCTTTCAACAAGTTGGTACAACATTTAATGAGGGGGCCGGGAGATAGCATGGAGGTAAGGCGTTTGCCTTTCATGCAGAAGGTCATCGGTTCGAATCCAGGTGCCCCATATGGTCCCCCGTGCCTGCCAGGAGCAATTTCTGAGCATGGAGTCAGGAGTAACCCCTGAGCACTGCCGGGTGTGACCCAAAAACAAAACAAACAAAAAAAAAAAACCCTACATTTAATGAGATAAATAATGGGTGAAAGAAGCTATAGAAACCTATAAAAATGCCTGTGTTGCTGTTAATCCCAATCTTATCAAGAGATGACAAATGAATATAACAATCAAGAGGAACATAGACCTACTATGTGCCAGGAATCATATAGGAAGCAAGACAGACACTGTCTAGTGATTTCTAGTGGGGCAGGAGTAACATAAAAAGCATAGACTCAGGGACCAGAGTGTTAGCACAGCAGGCAGGGAGTTTGCCTTGCACACACGCAGCTGACCTGGGTTCAATCCCCGACATGCCATATGGATTCCCAAGCCTGCCAGGGGTTATTTCTGAGGGCAGAGCCAGAAATAAACCCTGCACATCACTGAGTGTGGCTCACAAACAAAAACAAAACAAAACAATAAAAAGTACTAACTCAAAAAAACAGCATATGTGACTTCAGACCTAGAGAAAGTGCTAAGAGGACAATAAAATGTCTTATGTGCTACTTTTCTATAGTAATGCCTCCAAGTGGAAGTAATGCAGAAAGGGCCAAATGGAAATGAGGATAAAATGATATGTTACATGCAAAGCTATTGTCAAATTGACTTGCATGAAGAAATAGACTTTCTCACTAGTAGTAATACCAACCATACAAATGTTTTTTTAAAACAGCTACTGACTGAGTGGCAGGTACTACTATAGGCACTTTTCATCTACCTATTAAGTCCACTATCAGGAATTCTTATTATATCATTTGACAATGAAGATACTGAAGCACAGGGTACATGGTACTTTGCCTACTATCACATTAGTTACATGCTAATAAGACCCAGCTTCTGGGCTAGGCTCCTTGGTTTCTTAACCTAATCCTTCACTACGATGCCTTCAAGCACTAACATTCACCTTGATGACCTTGTTATCTATATCAGGAACATCTGATCTTAAAAAAGATCTGCTTGCAATGAAAGGAAAAATGCAAGAAAGAATGTGGAGTCTCACTTGGCAGAAATGTTTTTTTTAATGAAATGCTACAGCCGTCAAGTTTCTGAGAAATAGCCAGTTGAAAGTTGAAGAAACTATATCAAACAGCATGCACACAAAGTTTGGAGTGAAGATACTTGCTTACCAAAAAACATAACTACCTGCTGAATCTTCCTTCCTCTAAGATAGTACTTTTTGATATCTTGTGTTCATCTTTCTCAGTTAGATTTCCACCCTTTGCAAAAACTGGGTGAAAGGCAATATAGAAGCCTAATGTTAAACTAATTCGAATTGATGAGATTAAAATCTAGAAGAACAAGGGAACATATAAAATGAATACTGGCAACAATAATAATAGTTAGCAATGGTTTGGTACTGTTCTAAGTATCTCACCTACAGTCTGGTCTTTTTTATTTAATCCCAAATTTTAGAATTAAGAACTTGAGAGTATGCAAATATACTAAGAAAAAAATATTTTGTTTTCTGAAGAGACAACAGATGGCCCAATGGTAAGTGCTGGATTACATTTTTCTTTTCTTGGTTTATTTTGGGATGTGGGGAAAAAACCAATAATGCTGGGGAGGACCCTTATGTGCTTGTAAAGGAATCCGAGACTCATGTTTACAAGGAATATTCTCAATCCTTTGAGCAATCTCCCAATCCGTGAATTCTATTTTTCTTTCTTATTTCATGGGCCTCTTATGAGCACTAAAATAAACACCAAAGAGGCGTCTGATTAACCAGTCCCTACTAGACTGATGAATCCAAACCTGGTATTGTAGGAAGCATCCTGTTTTGCAACAACTAAACCCCTCCAGTCAATAAGGGCAGAAAGGGAACTTCTCCAGGGCCTAGCTGAGTGCCCCAAACCAGACAGAGTCTCAGTGAATTCCTGCTGGTTGATTCATGCCATCCCCTCTGCTGGGATAAATGAAAGGAGTTCCTTGCCTTCATCACCATCTCCTTTTTGCTTTTTTTCTGTCCTTCAGAACCCACTTTTAAAAAATATCTTTATTTAAGCACCATGATTACAAACATGTTGCAGTCCTAAAAACAGGTTTCAGTCCTAAAAAGAACACCCCCATCTCCAGTGCAACATTCCCACCACCTTAAACTCATTTGACTCAATCAAAATAAATAAGTGCTTTATCTTGGTCTAGCTTAGAGATTATTACAAACAAAATCAGTTTCGGAAATCATGGAATAGGCTTCCCCAGAGGAGAAGAGAGAGGAGGAAGAGAAGGAATGAAAGAGATGGAAAAATGGGGCCAGTAAGGTGGCGCTGGAGGGAAGGTGTCTGCCATGCAAGCGCTAGCCAAGGAAGGACCATGGTTCGATCCCCCGGCATTCCATATTGTCCCCCCAAGCCAGAGGCAATTTCTGAGCGCTTAGCTAGGAGTAACCCCTGAGCATCAAATGGGTGTGGCCCAAAAAACAAAAAGAAAAAAAAAGAAAGAGGTAAAGAGGTGGAAAAATAACAGAAAGAACAAAACAGAAGCAGGGAAAAAAAAGAACCCATGGGGAGAGAGCAAAAAAGGACGCCTGCCCTGTCTCAGTGAAACTAGAAACTGATCCCAAGGCGTTGTTTTCTGAGAGAAGCCTGTTCACAGCCTAACAGGTGTGGAGGCTTAATTATTATTTTAACAGAGTGTTCAAGAAAAGTACAGACACTGATCTATACAATTACTCTCCTCAAATACAGACATTTGCCTCTGTTTTCACACATATAAAATGAAATCATCAGATGTACCAAATGTTGACATTTTCCCTCCTGAAATACCAGATATTTCCTTTAACTTGGGTAATTATGTCCTTCACCACCCTCAAAAAAAAAGAAGAAATAAAGAAAGACAGAAAGAAAAAACACTCAGGCTGTCACAATGTAATTCCAAAATCATTAAAATTCTTCAGTCATATACCTGAGAAAACCAAGTGGTGGATAATTTTCTCATCTTAAAAGTGAAGGCTGAATCCAACTTAAACATACAAAGCAAATCACATCTTGGAGTTCCTCAAGAGTGAAACACGGCCACAAAATGCTCAGAACAGTTTATCTTTGAATTGGCAGTTTTCTTTCTGATGTCATCCCACCAAAATGCAGCCCTGGACTCTCTCTACTCAGTGGTCGCACTACAGCTGTTTCTCCAACTGCTCAATCCATGAGACAAAATGGAGCACAACCCACTTCCAGAGATTAGGATCTCTCAGGCTGAATGAGATAGTAGTAGAGCAGGGAGGCTTTTGCCTTACACTGGTGACCCAGGTTCCATTCCCAGAATTCACATGGTGTCCCAATCTTCACTAGAGGTGATCCCTTGAGTGCATAGCCAGGTATGGCTTTTCAGACATGTGATTTATCACATGTTTAGAGTTGAAGAAAACTAGGTTGCTTAAAGTGAGAGTATGACCTTGCCTAGGACCTTTGGCGTTTTCACCTCTTTTCTCTTTTAACATTATAAATACATTAGGTGAATGAGGAATCATCCCTGGGCCAGATTCTATTTCCAGATATTTGAGGTAAAGGAAAGACAACCTTAGACTAATCTCTGGTTCCTCATGTACAGGAAATTCAATTTAAACGTTCATGAATTCATGACACGTTGATGCCTCTGCCGAACATGTCGATAATTAAACTGTGTGCAGATTGGAGGTTTTATTCCTAAATGAGACGGAGAGGGGGAAAGAAAAGACAAAGGAGAGAAATAGAGCTGTGGAAATGAGAGAGAAGCACAGAAAGACACAGAAGCATAGGTAGAGCCAGAGTTTCAGAATGCAGAGAGGGCCCTTCTAAAAACCATTAAGTTAGCATCCTGCCACCTCAGCATAAGTATTTGAACTAAGAATAATTCTGCCTGTCACCTGCCTCAGCTGTGCCACATGCAGCCTGATCGCCCAGTTATTACAAACAGGGACACTTCTGCATCTGACCACCTGGGTTCAGATTCCCAGTTAGCCACCTGCATGGGTCACGTGTGTATCAAGGACCTTGGTTGACTATAAAAGGCACCTACCCAGCAGGGTTGATGTGCTGGATAAATGTGTGTAAACACAGATAAAGGTTACAGGGTAAAAGCGCTCAATAAACCTCCCCCCCCCCCCCCCCCCC
>PVKC010001196.1:0-28650 GCA_004027635.1 Crocidura indochinensis | reverse complement strand
AAAGGCAGAAACTAATTGTAGTGAAAACCTGAGTAGCTGCTGTGACCACTGGAGCTGCTACTGCCTATTCAGCTCTAAGCATTTATTTGTATAGGATCTTGGAGTGCTTTTTCTTGAAATATACTTGCATTTGTGGTCAGACACAGAAGATTCTTGTTTTTATGTGTTTAGTTCAACGGGTTTAGCCAGAGGCAGCTCTGACTCTTGCTCTGCCAATAATGACCCCAGTGTAGTTCCTACCAATGCCCTGACTTTGTCAGCAAGGAATTCCACCAGGCAGCATGATCCTTTCCACCATTACCAAGAGTCCTCTCTCTAAAAACATGCTCTGTATTTTGTTTCTGCAAGAATCTTCCACTTCCTGCTAGGTTAGAGGGGAGAGGAATGAGTTGATTCAATAAACAAATCCTCACTAACCTGGTAGCTTGCTAAGGAAGGTCTTTCTTGAGTAGTTCCATACTCTAACCTGTAGCTCCACCCCTGGGTACAGTAACTACCTGAGCCCTGCCCATTCCAGGGCGGGGCTTTGGGAACTGGATATTACATTTACTTTACCTGCAAGACCCTGCCCATTTCCTGGGAGGGGTCTTGGAAGGGTATATAGGATTGAGGTCTTTGGCCTTTGGGGCTCTCTTTTGCCTTTTGGATTCTTGCCAGCATGTAGGTCAGAGGTGACATGAATGAAAGAAGAAGCAGGGCTAGCTAAGAATAGCATGCTTAAATGGTAGCAGCCACATCTGATGGCTAGGACTGAATAAAGATGTTATCTCTCATGAAGCCTGCCTGTGAGTGAGATTTCTACCTGCTCTCATGAGCCTCCAGACCCATCGGTTAGTGGGGGCTGGAGCCATGTGGACTGGGATGGCGAACAAAGGCCTTCATCTCCATTCAAATCCATCATAAGGCCTGCTTTACTTCACTAACCCAATAAAAATGACCCACATTTTAGGAGATGTATGAGTCATGAACCTCTGGATCATCTTCTATGGACCAGTATTTATTAAAATATTATTCAGGGGCCAAGTGGTCTCAGTTGCATTGAGTGGGAAGATATGTCAGAACTAAATATACAAGCCAAAGTCAATGACAATAGAATCAAGAGACTCAAACCATAACAAGCTAAACACAATTTGGACCTGTTACACTGGTAGACCAGGGGGCTAAGGGTGGAGGTATAGGATGCATGCTGAGAACTCTGGTGAATAGAGGTCAACACTGGTGGTGGGAATGTCACTATATATCTGAAATACAACTGTAAAAAACATGTAATTCACAGTAGTCTCAATAAAATAATTAAAAAAAAACAGAACTCAAAAAAATTACAATGTGTATACCAAGCAGCACTTATGAAAACAAATGCCCTGTAAATTATCTAATGAAAATAATAAAAGGCATTTACCTCATTATTCCCTTAACCCTTAAAAACTCTCCATTTCTACTTATTTGCAAGACCTATTACACATTAGGTTTTATTCATCCCACTTTAAAAGCATGGACATTCATCTCAAAGAGATGAATCAACTTGCTTTTAGACAGTTAAAATCCAAAGGCAAGATTCAACTATAGTTCTTCCTAGTCTGATCTCTTTCTACACTCACAACTCATTCCCCTAAAAATAAAACTACAGACTGTAACCCATCCTAATTCTTTTCTCAAATTCAGTCTGTTCCCTTCTGCTAGTGGCAAGTTGTCCAGAGTTGTACACTTTTAAATAAAAGATAATTTAATGCAGAGAGAAGGAAGACCCTACATGGTGGTTCCCAAATTTAATCTCCTCTAACAGAAAACCAGAGAGTGAAAGAATAACTGTCCTTTGACTCATGCTCGTAGTGAAAACACTAAGCTATGACAACATCAACACATTGAAAAACCACATGATCCCATAACTATGCATGAAAAATTGAGCTGCCTTTATCTGAAAAGAAATTATAATTTATATCATAAGCTTAAACATTAAAAGTAACGTCAAGCTAGACATTTCTTATACCTTATCTCTGATCTTCCATGAAAGGGAAGTATGATCTTTTACCAAAAAAGTAAACTGAGGCTTAGAAAGTGACTTGCAAGGGATTAGATGGCTAGTAGCAAATTCTGGATTTATGCCTGGGTCTGGCTCACATTCAAGCCTATGCTTTTTCCATTATATGATAATGTCTCGACTTTGCATGCTTTCTGAACTCCATTTGTTGTGATTTTCAGCGGCATGGATGGATTGCACACTTGGAAATTCACCAAAAGCAGATCTTATATCTTTAGCAAGCTATGTAAACACCGGTCAAATTCCAACCATCTTTTTAACAAGCGAGCTCTCCAGCCTGAGTAATGAGGCTTTCAAAAAAGAAAAAAAAAAGAAAGAAAGAAAGAAAGAAAGAAAGAAAGAAAGAAAGAAAGAAAGAAAGAAAGAAAGAAAGAAAGAAAGAAAGAAAGAAAGAAAGAAAGAAAGAAGGAAGGAAGGAAGGAAGGAAGGAAGGAAGGAAGGAAGGAAGGAAGGAAGGAAGGAAGGAAGGAAGGAAGGAAGGAAGGAAGGAAGGAAGGAAATAAAAAGGAGGAAGGCAGAAAGTAATTCCACCTCGCAGAGGAGGCCTGTGTGAATTAGATGGATGTGGGTGGCCAAAGTTGGCACAGATATAATCACAGCCCACCAAGAGAACAATGAGATCATAAATCCAACTTCTAAAGAAAGTCATTCATTCATTCATTCAACAATATTTCTGAGTGTTTTATTTGAACAGAGCAAAGCACTGTGGGGGTGACAAAGGAGTAGACAGCTTGGTCCCAACAGCAGAAAGTATACAACACTTCCATACAGAGATCTTTGAGAGAGACAAATGTACAACTAAACTGAAGAACATTAAAGTTTTAGGCACATCTAGCTGGACCCCACAAACAATAACCTTTTGTTGTCTATCTTGCACATTTGATTCATGACCTAATGAAAGTATTCCTTCTTTATATTTGCTGTTTTTTCTTCAGTTTTCTTTCCTGCCTTCAGCTCTACTTTCTTATTGCTTAGAGGAATATGCTGTGAAGTGGGAAAAACTGTCCAAAAGGCAAAAGGGTTGTACTGTCCCAACACTGCAGTCTTTTAGTTGAATGACCTTGGAACAGATTTTAAGTTTCTCTTATCCCCCACCCTCTCATCAGGAAAGGAAATGTAACCAACCCTATGGTTTCCATGAGCATTAATGGAAAGAAGAATAGATGAAAGATCTTTTGAAATTGCAAGTGGCTTGAAAAATTGATATTTGCCACCAATACTAAAATGTATTAAACTGTTGTGTTGATGGTTAATATTTAGCTAAGCTGAAAACCCTGCCAAAACCCTGACCATTATTCTTGTTGGCTTTCTTGGGCAAAGGCTGGCTTAACAGAAGAGAAAAACAAGACAAAGCACACTACTTTGTGAATTCTTCCCCAAAAGGACAGCATTGTAAGTCTGCCATGAATAAAGAGTGTAAATTATATTCAGCATGATATAAGTAATGACATATCAATTAACTGTGTCAACAAGGTCTAAAAATATGCAAATTACTGTACTTCAATTAGAAAAATCTACATCCTTAGAGAATATTGTAAATCAGGAAATTTGGGAGACATTAAGAGTAATCAGTGAAGGAAAGCATGTACTTTTTGCCGTATCCTATTTTTATACATACATAATGAAATAATTATAGCTACACTGTATTTATGCCTCGGCAAAAATATTAAAATCTTAAGATCTTTACAATGATAAGTTAAATCTGTATTATGTTTTCAGACAACATTAATTATAAGAAAAAGAAATCTATTATCATTCAATATAAGTAAGTTGAAACTAATTTGGACATGTAAATTAGAAATGCTGTTTTTCTCAGCCCCAGAACATCAGAAAGGAGAAGGCAAGAGGCAATATCTAGATCTAGTATTGAATCCATAAATGAAAAAGCTTAAGCTGTAATGCAGAATTTAAGTGTTTCGCAACTTTTCTTTAAAACACAAAATAATTTTGTTTTCCAGCTTTTAAAGGCCCTCTCGATCATTGTTAGAAATCCATTCATCTGAGGGAAGTGGAAAGCCTTTATAGAGTACAGGCAGAGGTGGGTGGGGAGGGAGATTTGGGAGATTGGTGGTGGGAATGTTGCACTTGTGAAGGGGGGTGTTCTTTATGTGATTGAAACCCAACTACAATCATATTTGTAATCAAGGTGTTTAAATAAAGATATTAATTTTAAAAAATTCATTCATTTACCTGTACAATCTCCCAACCTTCGAGGTAAGGCTAGCTAGCATCAGTAGGTGAGGATGGAAATATACACACAAGGTGATGCCAATTTTTAGCTACTAAGAAAACTGAGGTGTGTTCTCTGTGCAGCAATTCCAGAGACTTCAGAGGAAAGCAAATGGGAAGGGTACAAGATTCCTACCAAAAGCAGTTCACCTGTCTTCTCTAACTGGGGAATGCATGTGACAGCTAATGTGTTTTACCCGCACTAATTGGATGCCCTAGGAGCTTTTATTCATTCACTCCCGAAGGATTCTTTCTGAAGAAGTTCTCACACTCTGTCTCCTATACACACTTAAGGATGCTTTTCTATTTCAAGACTCAGAGTTCAAGCTCACTCTTGATCAAATCTGTCCCACCAAGTATAATCCAAGTAAATCCATATCTGAGTTTTATGAAATGAGGGCAATTTTTGATGTCCACAGAAACTGATTTTTCTCTCTTCATTCTTTAGGAAGCATGTTCACTCCTTGAAAGCAGCAACCCCCTCAAGAGAATGGAAGAAAGTAGAAAAGAAAAGCAAGAAGAGAAGGAGGTCTCCAAGTATCAAGGTGGCAACGGATAGGACCTCACTGTTCTACTCCCTCTGTGAAGTAGCGGGCACAGTATCTAGATACATCTCGCCATTAGATCCAAAAAAACTAAAAGCATAGAGCCCAAGAAATAATTAGTTTATAAATGTAGCCTAGCCCTTTGAGCTAACTCTCTGGACTCAGTAGATTAAACTCATTCTTTCACTCTATCTCTCCAACTGCTCCACACCTCTTCTTTCTCTTTATTCCTCCCACTCCACCTTGCATTCCCAGTTTCTATTTTTTATATGCACTGGTTTGAGGTGATATCTAATTATTGCCTTGATTTGAATTTTCCTGATAAATGATGATTAGCAGTTTTTTCATTTAACTACTTGCCATTTGTCTGTCTTCTTCAGAGTAATATCTGTTCTCCCCAATTTGATATGTATTTTGAGTTTTTGTTCATCTCCGTGAGTTATTTATATATCTTGGCTATTACACCTTTATCTAATATGTTGAGTGCAAATATATTCTCCCATTTAGCTCAATGTCTTTTGTTTTTAGCCTGTGTTGCTTTAATTTTATGTATTCCTTTTTTTGTTTTTGTTTTTTTTGGGGGGCGGGGTTGGGTCACACCCGGCAGTGCTCAGGGGTTACTCCTGACTCCATGCTCAGAAATTGCTCCTGGCAGGCACGGGGGACCATATGGGGCACCGGGATTCGAACCCTTGACCTTTTGCATGAAAGGCAAACGCCTTACCTCCATGCTATCTCCCGGGCGCCCCTTTTTCTTTTTTTGTTTTTGTTTTTGTTTTTTTTGGTTTTTGGGTCACGCCCGACAGTGCTCAGGGGTTACTCCTGGCTCCATGCTCAGAAATTGCTCCTGGCAGGCACGGGGGATAATTTTATGTATTCCTATTTTAAGGTTGCTTCTGGTTTTTTTGGCAGTAAAATCACATTATTTTAAATATTTTTGAGTATTTTGGAGTGTTTTATGTTTATGAATTGAAGGAATCAATATCAAAATGGCCACCCTACCAACTGAATAGGTACATTTTTACAGAGCATGTAAAAAGAGTGAGGGCCCAAGAAATAGTAGAACACATAAGGTATTTTCCTGACATGCAGTCTATCAGGATTAAACCCTGGCACCAGACATGTTCCCAGAGCAGTCCAAGAGTTATCCGTGAGCTCAGAATCAGAAATAAGCCCTAGGTACAATTGAATATGATCCATAAACAAAATAAAAATAATATAATACCCTTCTTTGTTTTTCTAACATAAATTCTGGCTTGTAATAGCTAGTAAATTCCATCATCTGCCTTCATGATCACTGTTAAAGATAGATGCATAGATGCACACATATATGATTAAAAAATAACAGAACAGGCAAATATACCTATAGATATCTATATCTTTAGAATCCATAACAGTTATAACTAGCAATATGAATTTTCATCCAATATACTATATAAGTAGAGAGACTTTATATGGAAGCAATTAACAATAAGACTCAGACCGAGTTAGGTTGAGTGGACTCAATTCCAGCTCTGCTAGTTCCTATGATTTGCTACAAGTTATTTAAGCCCACTATAGTTTAGTTTCTTCATAGATAAAATGGAATGGATAATTTGACTCAGAGATATTGTGCATCTTAAATGAGGAAATGTTAATAAAAAAGCTTAGTGTAGGTAGTGGCACAAAGCAACACTTTAAAAGGTTGCAATTTTTAACTATCTTCATAAGAATAATCGTTATGCCTACCATAAGTTTTCACTACAAAGATGTGTTTGGGGACTAATGGTGTTTTATAAGCTAGTACTTACCCTAAATTTTGTGGGCATATGGCGCCTACTTCTTTAGTCCACATGGCTCAAAGTAATTCATCTGCCTTACTTGTTTAAAAATTTAAGGAGGTAAATATTTGGGCCAGATTTGCTTAATCAAATGAATTTCCAGAACATGAGAATGTCAAACAGCAATCAGAATTTAAAATAACAAGTTTAAAACCATAAATTCAATGTTGTTCCTTTCGTAAACTCAGATGAGATTGTCAGGGTTTTTTCCCATTTAGTTCAATTGATTGGTGCTCTTCTCCTTTTCTTCATGTCCCCATTCTTTTCACTTTTATGTCTCATCATTTGGAATTTTTGTTTCTTTGATACTACTCAATGTATAGCAAGAATATCAGGTTCACGTACAGCAAAGTTTCTGATGATTAATCGTATACATAAATATATTCAAGTTTTTTTGTATTAATAATTTTTATTTTGACCAAAGTGATTTACAAATTATTCACAGTAGTATTTCAGGTACATAGTGAGATTAAATCAAGGGCATTCCCACCACGAACGTGGTGGGAAACATATTCAAGTTTTAAGCACCAAAGCATCAAGTTTTAAGCATCAAGGGTCAAAAAGAATGAGGTTCGAGGTTGGAGAGGTAGCAAAGGGCATAAGAACCTTGTCTTACTTGAAGTCCACTGAGACCTTGCCACATTACCATATATAGTCCACCAGGCAAGCACAGGAATAAGCCCTGAGAACAATTAGGTGTGGCTTCAACGTTAAATAAATGTTCTAAAAAAGAGTGAAGTGCCAAATATTTGAAAGTTCCGGCTTATTTAAAAGCTGAGAAATCACAAAGAGAAAGCTCTAACTCCATCTACCTGGTCCAGATGAGGGTGTGAAACTTCTCTCTAATCTCTCTCATCTACTTTGCCCTGCCTGTCCTCAAGAAAAAGAGAGAACCTACCTGCCATGACTTCTGATTAACGAAAGTTAACTTAATTGAATGCCACAATCCACATCCCACTGGTTGTGTAGGATGGATATCAGATTGGGATAAGGATAAATTCTACAACATTGACTTAGTCATCAATCTGTGTAAAAACAAAGGGAGAACGAGGGAGGAGAATCAGTCATCCCTTTTCCACTCCCAGGGAAGGAAGGAAAATAAAAATAGGAGAGAGAAACACATGCTGTAAACACAGCCTACCTTTTATTGCAGAGTGCCTGCTCTGTATCCAAAGGCTTTGCAATTATTTGGCTATTACTTATCTTTAAACATCAGCTAAAGAGATCTAGTGTTTTTGGGAAAGGTAATTATACCGTAATGCAGATGGTAGTAATAACAATTACCCAAGATAAGCCCTCGCAATGATCTTTTGCAAAGCAAAGCAAAGCAAAAGAGTACTGACTCAGGAAGGACCTCCAGTGGAGAAGACTGCAATGCCAGGAGACTGCAATGGAGAAGATAGTAGTCAGATTGTCCCTTGGAAAAGTGACAGGCACGTGCTCTCATGCTTGCCATTGAAAGCCAGACCAGATAGAGGTTTTAAAAACCTCTCAGATTTAAAATAAAATTATGGCTGTAGCAGCATTCTTGGCTAGTCTTTATTGGATCTGAGTCCTGCTCACCTCAAGTATTCAAGGAAAAGATTTTTTGCCCTGTCTACTGCATCACTGTACTGGCCTCCATTCTCCTATCTGAAAGTGTCTGCCATGAGCATTTCTATAAGGAAGGATTTCTCCTCCAAGATGATAGTTGTTGAAACAGGGGGATTTAATTGCTTAGAAATCATTAGTTACTATATATAGATGACTTCTTAGAGTCAATGAACTATAAGCAGTAGAGTGTGTTTGAATGTCACACTTGTGATCTGGATATTTTTATGACTTGTCAGGGGTTGCGTAAAGAAACTCCCACAGAGAAAGGGGCCTCATCAACCTGTCCTGATTGAAATTGCCCATTAGCAATGGATCTTTCGGGTTTCAAACCCTGACCTTCCTTCAAAAAAATAAAAATGTGCATTAACAATGTATTAGTAAAGAAATTCGTATCAGTCATCCAATAAGAGAAAGGAAAAACTAGAAAGGCAAAACATAGGAGAGGCTTAATCTGCTCTTTGCTATTTTTCCAGAGTATAGAATAACAACATTTTGCAGGTCATTTTATCAAACCGTAGTTCCAAAATGAAATTTAACCTCCATTTTCTATCTACACCACTGAGGAAAATTTTAATGAATGCAAAACCAGAAATTGGGGAAACCCAAAAAGTCAGATTAGTCTGGAATTATTCCTTCCTCAGTTCCCGCATGGACAAGGGACATTTCTATGCTCACACTACCTCCAGGTGTTCACTGCTTATTTATTTCTCTGAGGCATCTCATTCTGTGATTCTATCAGGGAGCTCATTTGTTAATAAAGTGATTAAATAAGTACCAAAAGCACCTCTTTCCAAACTAACTCTTAGTAATAGGATTGGAGAGATAGTACAGCCAGTAGGGAGCTTGCTTTGCATGCAGCTGACCAAAGTTTGATTCCCAGCTCTCCATATAGTCAGCTGAGCACAGCCAATGAGTGATCCCTAAGTGCAGAGTCAGGAGTTACCACCAGGTGTGGCTTAAAAACAGAGTATAGAAAGCAAAAGTCCCAGAGATAAAGTAGAGAGGGACCTCTGAGAAAAGAAGAACTTTGTTGGAATCCACCCATTCTGCCAAGCTTTGCTAAGGGAATACTAAAGGTTAGTTGTTTCTTACAAACCTGATGAATTTACTAAGCTTCCCTCTTGAGCTATGGGGTTTTCTTACTGGAGAACACTTACCTCTCCTAACAGTCTACCTGCTGCAAAATATTACTAAGCAGTGTATGTTCTACCTTACATCTACCCATGGAAGTATCAAGTAGTCGATGGCCCTTTTTAGAATCTCAGACATCATTTGCAATATCTTCATCTGGGAAAACATCAACTGGTCTCCACTTCCTAGAGCACTCCCCTCTCTATCTCATCCTTATTCACCAGCTAACCAAAGCATGGCAAAATTTGACAGCAAATCATTTCATCCATTCATTTAAATCTGTCTCTCTCTGTCTCTCTGTCTCTGTCGATCTGTCTGTCTTCATCCAATATTTATTTTGAATAATATAATTTCTTACCTTGGATTACAGGATGGCCACTCCTATTCCATAGCATCTCCTGCTCCCTCTCTTGCTCAGCTCTGTACTCCAGCTTTTTCTCCTAGGCATATTCCTTGAAATTGCAGATACCAGCCCACTTCAGTGTGATAAATGATGATAAACTTGCTGTTCATTCTTTCTGAGGTATATCTCCTACAGGTATCTTTTCAAGTCCCTCAATCAAAGAGTCTTTTGCTAGCTACTTTTTATTAATTAAGAATCCTTTAGCAGCCCTTATTTCTTTGGTTCCCTCTAGCCTGAGGCAAAGACTTGTGTGGAAAATGTTTGTCTGAGAGGTGATTCTACCTAGAGGAATAAGTGAAAGAGGAAGTGGAAACTGTGGTTCCCTTGGGGTGATTGGTCAATTCTGTCAGAAGGAAATGCACTTAGAGGCTGCTCTCCCATGATCATCTTAACACCTCAGTGCTAGAAGGCAAAAATTTCTTGTCAGAGGTGGGTTAAAGGGATGTGATCCCAACTACTCTCAGCATCTACAACTTCTCTGTCACTTTATTTAACTTTATTTCTACAGATTTTATTCCCTGAAACTGTATGTGCTAACATGTTAGTCATTCACTGACTATCCCTACCTTTCCCCATTCCCAACCTATTAAAACTCAAGTACAAACATTCAAAGAGAAATCAAAACTAACAGGTTGCTTCCATATCCAAGTCCTAGAAAGTGCTTGTCATAGTTTTAGGGTTGGATAAGTGGATTTATTTGCTCATATAACAAACTCAAACTATATGTACCTGAGCTAGATATACAGCATCAGAGGTAACAGAAACTCAATTATGCATGGTCAGGCACTATTTTCTAGTTGCTTCCTATAGTTCTGCCCCAGAGATACTTATGACACTCAGGAAGCAGAAAGTTTGTCACATTTATATATGTAGTATAATATGTGTGGGGGGGTATATTGTGTGTGATTCTACTAAACTTCACTCAGAGCTACACACATGAAAGATACTTAAGATTCTCACAGATTTAACCCTATGCAAATGCTCTTGACTCTAGACATGATTCTAGTTCAATGATAGATACAACCTCTGAGAATAAAAATAATTTAACCTTATCTGTGCAACAAGTGAGGTCTACAGCAACTGCTATAGAAGGGAACAAAGAGAAGGAATAACAAATGACTGAAAGGGTGGTATGAGGGGGGATCAAAAATAAGGTAACAGAGGTAGGGATATTTTATCTGGAACTTCGAGAATGAGCAAAAGTTTCCCATGTTAAGGTGGTAAATGCAATCCTAGCCAAGAGAAGGGCTTTTGCAATGTTCAGATAACTGTGTGACATTACACAAACCTGGCCCCTGGAGCACACAGGCAGGAATGGAACTTTGTAACACAGACTTCATCAGCCAGAAATAAATTCCCATTTAAAAAAAAAATTCAAAGTGAAAGGCTCTGATAGCAAGTGTTAGTGAAAATGTATAGAAGCAGGCATTCTCTTACACTGCTGGTGAGAATGTCAGGGCAACCTTTATGGAGGGCAATTTATTGATATCTAGGAAAGCTGAAAATATAATTCCCCTACAGTCAAACCATTTCACTTCTTGGTACATGAAAAAGAACTACATTCTCCTGAGAAAAGGATACGTCCCTAAGGATGAGGTTAACAGCACTATTAATAATTGTGAAAACTGGAGCACAGGGATACAGTTCTTCCTCAATAGGAGTATAGATAGATATCAATATTTATTAACAAATAAATGCTGGAGTTTCCTTATAGGGAGTTAAAACAAATGAACTAGAACTACATCATCAATCAGTATTGTAATACTGAGAAAATAAAATCACAGGAGAGCATATAAATCTAATACTATTATATCGGTTTTAAAATTTACAAAAACCTTAGTAGCTTGTGGGGAAACCCCTTTAATTCAAAAAATAAAAATAAATAAAGAAAAGCACAAGAGCAGCTATGCTATAGTTTCCTATATAGGAAGTGTAGCTCTATGAGGTGAATAAAGCGAATGGGGCTGAAAAGAAAATAAATAACTTGATGTAGCTGACATGTTTTATTTCTTAAGCAGAAAAAAATATGATGCAAACATGACAAACTGTTAGTAGTTGTTAAATATGACTGTTAGACATATGGGTTTTTTTGCTATTTCTTATATTAGTTGTGGTTTTCTTTTAAAAAATATTTCATATTTTATAAATGGCCAATGGCATTTCACTTAACAAAACAGACTTATTTTTGAGAGTTTCATTCATGTGACTAAGGGAATTACATGTAAGTTATTTTTAGTTTAATCTGATTTAGACAGAAAGCATTTCATTCATTTGTTCAACTATTTGATTAAGCATTTATTCAGTAGCATTATGATAAAAACCAGGATTCTAAATAACTATGGTGAATATTTACAAGCTAAAAAAGAGAAAAACCAGCTACTTCGATGAGTACCTTATTTATCAAGAAAACAGGATGATGAAAGATAAATTCAAATAGGTTCCAAGCTCTTAAGTACTAGGAATACAGAGTATTCTGTATTCTGTGCCCTAAAACTCTGTATCATCAAATTGTACCCTATTTATGTGCGTGTGTCTCTCTGTGTAGCTGACATCAGTGTAAAATAAAATTGAAACTATAAATACAATATAAGCTTTTTCATATTCACACTCAAGTTCTGACTTTCTTAAGGACAGGAACAAAAAGTTACATTGCCAACCCTCACCCCCATTAACACAAACACATTGGCTGGAAGGAGTAAATGAAGACAAATGGCGGATCTCTCCACCTGGGTGTTGCTCACCAGCAGAGTCAGCCATTTTTTAAGTCATATTGATTATCACAGCTCCCCAAGTCCGCCACTGAGAAGTAACCCCAGTCAGGCCTCTGTTCTTGTGCTCAAATAAGATAGCTGGTCAATATCTTGAGTCAAGACACTGTCCCTTCACTGTTCTGATCTCATACAATCTGGCACTAATCTTCTGTTTAGCTTTTTGAGTTATGTAAGGAATACATAAATATATTCTTATAAAACAGAAAAACAAAGTACACGGATGAAAATTGTGAAAAATTTCTTCAAAGCTCTATCTATAATATGTATTTTTAATAGAAAAAAACATAGCAAATGGAGATTCTTTTCAAGTAACAATAGTCTTGGCAATCTTTCAATGTCATTGCCTATAGTTCTATTTATATCATTCTTTTTAACAGAAGCAGAATATTCTACAGTTTGGGTATAGCATTATCGTTCAACATTCCTATTGTGACAGACATCAGTGGTGTTTCCAATTCTACTGCAATTTTCAGTAGACAATTTTATTGTGGCAATTAATTTCCTCATGAAGCTCAAGTCTGCATGTCCAAAAACTGACTTCTAACAGCTTCCTCTATCTCATCCTTGGGTCCCATTTTGATTACAGTTGGGAATCAGCTAGCCCATAGTGTTAGATCTGTATGAACTAGATCCACCAAACTCAACACAGATTAAGCACAGGAAAAGTACTCAGAAGATGCTCACACACTGAGTTTATTTGTGGCCTTGCCATGCCCCACTGTGCCTAATACTTTGATGAGTAGAGTGTGCAGTGATGAAAGTCATTAAACTAATATCTGGTATATAGTGGATTTTAGTAAGTGTTAAATGACTCCCCAACAACTCAAGTAAATGAAACCTGTGCCAGAAAGTCTATGGGAGTCAGCTGTCTTCTTCCTTGGGGGTAGAATCTCCCTTCCTTCTTTGGGGGTAAAAGAGAACTCAACCTGTATCCCCTAAAGCAGAGTCAAGTCATTCATCATTCTGCCAGACCCTCCAAACAAGATACCTGCAGGGTTTCTCTCTGCAGTAGTCTGGACAAGGTCATTACCTGGTAACATGAACTTGCCTTATCTACCTGGCCCTATTTCAGAGAAGAGGCATTGACAGCAGGGATTCAATCTCTTTCTAAAGTCTTTTCCCAGATAAACAGGCTTTAAAGAGTCCATCGGGTGCCCTTTAGAGAGGTCAAGGCATCCAATCAGCAAGGTCGAGGCCATGAAGGTGGTGTCTGACCCTTCACCAGGAAGGGGGTCTCTCTGCAAAAGAGATTTGTGGTCCTGGAAAGGGCTTACAAGAGAGACTGGGGATCCATAACCACAGAAGCAGCTCTGAAAATGAACTATTGTCAATTTAACAAGGTCTGACTTTTAAAATCCAGGTCCACACACAGGAAGGCTTCCTGATGGGAGGTAATGGATCACCAGCCCCCTGGAACACAAAAATCCCTCCCCTGGCTGTTTTTCACTAAGAATGAGCAATACTGGAGGCTCATTCATTCCATATAGAAATAAAAAATGATCCAAAGAAAGTGAAGTCAGAAAAAAAAAGCCTAAGTGTGTGCATGTAGATGAGAGAAAGAAAATAGAGAAAGAATAAAGATGTGTCTGTGAATTCAACTTTAAGATAGAAAAGCATAAAATATCTTTGAATAAAAAATTATCTATTCTTTTGCCTGCAGACTCACAGAGGGCGAGGCAATGATGAAACCCTGTGGTGAACGCCTGATGGATAACAGGAGGATCAAGGAGATAAAGCAAGGAAGTAGCTCTGAGCTCTTTTGAAAGAAGGGAATGTGCCAAAGAACTTCCTTAGAGTGGTTTCAATTCTGTATTACTTGGATGCAATGAACTTGACTCTCTGCCTGTGGGTGCTTTGAAGTACTCATTGGAAAATGTATTGTTCGTTGTTACAGTGAAATTAAGTTGCTAGAGAAGAGCATAACCTCTAAAAGTAAATGTTTAAGGGATTTGCTTATTACAGGGCAGAACTTAAGCTATCATTGCGCCAATTCCTATGGAGAGGAGACTGCCTAAAAATGAGATGAGCCAGAGGTAGAGAATTAAATCGTAAAGGAAAACTAGAAAATCTCTTTTGGAAATTTGCAGAGTCGGCCAAGTACTGATCAACAAGTATCACATAAAAAGGCTTTACTACAAGCACAGCATGATACTAATGTTAATAAAACTCACATTAGGGCAGCAAAGAGTTAAAGATCTGACAAATCAAGAGAAGAAATTTTACTAAGACATAGTTTGATGACTACAGAGACATTTATGTACCAAGTACTGTGGTCTGCTCCTTTAATCACTGCCAATATTCATGGAATATTCATAAGTTCTTTGCAGGAAAGAACCTTGTCTGTATTCACCATCAGTATATCTCCATCCTAGTAGACAGTATCTGCTTAATAAATATTTGTTGAATAAATTTAGTGAGCATGAGAGGGAAGGAAGATTGAGGAGAGGAAAGGAAGAAGGACTCAAGGTAAAAAGATAGGAAGGGTGGATGCCTCAGTGTATAATCTTCCTAAGACAATTGCCTGGAAATTGTCTTATTCCTCTCCATTTCCATCTACTCTTCTACCTCGATTCTGAAAGATGAGAACAGAAAATCAGAATTGGCAGAATTGTAAATTCTAGGATATGAATGTCAAATTCTTTACCATTCTTTGGCAATGCTATTACATTGAGTTTACATCTCTGCTCTGGCATCTACCACCACACTATACCATATTATTTATGTTAACACACATATATAATGCTAATATATATTAACCATTCACCAGTATTAATCTAACCCTGGACATAGATCTAGAGGGCCTTTCAGAGACAAAGACAGGGGTCTCAAGTTCAAGACTGATTATTCACAGCAGAAAACTGACTGACAATATTTTACTCTTTTCTTTAGAAGTTTGCCTCATGTACATATAGTGATATTGATCCAGTACAACTAAAATGCCCTCGGTCAATACTGAATCCTTTTCCAAGTTTGTAGTTCCTTAAAACACAGCCAAGAGTTTACCTGTACTTTTGAAATGAATGAATGTTCCCTTTCTGGCCAGATGAACAATGGTCAATGACCAGGGTGATTGAGAGAGTCAACAAGAAAACATGAGCAGTTGATGCCATGCAATACTGGCAACAGTAAATCAAGGGAAGATTTCTGGTGAGACTTAACATAACACAGAGACATATCAAGATATCTGTCATAAAAATTAGGAAGTGAAATTAGTAGAAAGATGTAACTTGGAGCAGCTGGTCACTCCTGTAGGTAACATAACAGTTGTCACCTATTGGCCACATTACACAATCATTGAATTCACACGTGTGTCCTGAGTCTAGATTTCCTTTTTTTTTTTTTTTTTTTTTTTTGGTTTTTGGGTCAGACCCTGGCAGGCACGGGGGACCATATGGGGCACTGGGATTCGAACCGATGACCTTTTGCATGAAAGGCAAACGCCTTACCTCCATGCTATCTCCTGGGCCCCAAGTCTAGATTTCTAACATGGGTAAGAGCAAGCAAGGTTCTTCTCACAGAAACATCATCAATATATGTTGTGGATTTTATTCTGAAAACGATGCTCATGAGGAAAAAAAGGCATACTGAAGGGACTTTCCTCTTCAGATCCATAGGGGAAATCCATTCCTATAGGTAAAAATCCATATTTTTTGCATAAAGTAGCCCAGCATCAATAAGAAAGAGCACTCTCTAGCGAAACATAAGAAACCTCCAACAAATTGAGATTTCAGAGAGGTGATTGGAAAGCAGCCTTAAATTATTAAAACTCTGCTTTAAAAGGGAAGACCAACTCCAGCCAAGATCGTCTCTGGGCTGAAGGCAACTTTATCTCCATTCTTTGGATCCCAGGCAATAATGTTTCCAGATCAGGGTCAAGACTTCAGAAGTGAATTGCAGTAAATCATCTGGTTCTTTGACATGTTTATGCAGCCCTAGTAACAACCCTGCCTGGTAACAAAGGAGACATTTTCATCTAGAAGGGAAGATAGAGAGTGACCAAGCCATTTGACTTAGATGAAAGCCTAAATTATGGGAAATAAATAAATTAATGACTCACCTGGAATAATAACTCATTCCAACAATAGGTCAAGATTTTACATGCAGGGAAGTACTTGTGAAGATAAGAAATGTCTAATTTGGGTTCATGAAGGACTTACAATGAATATAGATGGCATTGTTTCTCTCAAAAAGAATAAAGGTCAATGACTATTCTAAAAAAGAAAAATTCAAGTTATAGAGAGAGTCTAGAAAGGGAAGGGCAAACTAATCACAAAAGTACAAAAAAGGAAATAAATAGATAAGTCAGAAAATTCTCATTTAACTAAGAAGCCCCCAATATAATACAATAAAAATAATGCAAACATGAGTAATAGAGAAACTGCTGTGCCAATTAGTATTTACTCACTGATGAGGATATTAATATGCTCATAAATCTACAAATCTACACAAACACCAACACATGACTATAGAAAAACCAGGATACAAAATCATGTGTAATAGTAATTCAACTCTTACTTGTACTTGTCTGTAGAAAAAGTGAGACCATATTAAAAATGAACAGAGATTGCAAGTAACTGGCCAAGCTTTATACAAATTTTAACTATATATTCTTTAGATTTAAATTTTTTCACATTTTTCCATAATTAGAGGGGGGAATGAAACTGGAAACACTTCATCTCTCGGTTAACTCCCTTTGAATATCAACATCCTTTCTGACACAGTAGGAATAATGGATCTGGCTACTGTTGCTGGACTTTTTTTTTAATATTTTGATGTGGCTAGGCAATTATATATAATTTGAGATAAAAATCAGCCTTGAGTGATACTAGACAAGGCAAAATGGAAGCTTCTATTCAATCATTCCATTAATACCTAAAGGGGTTACTCAATAAAGTTGAGAGGCAAGATGTATTCTTTTTTCTGAATATATGCTCTTTGAACAAAAGAAACATTCCAATTTCATAGCTCATTTAGATTAAACGACAAAAAACACATGCAAACTGACGTAAACACCTCTCTAACATACTCCTAATGCCCATACAAACACAAATGCCCATACTGTTAATTTCATTTTTATAAGGCACCTTGAAAATTATAGGTTTGTCATGTTGAAAATTTGAATAAAACATACAACATCAAGTCAGGAAATGGTGGAAATTTTCCCTCTTTTTAATGTAAAACTACAGATCATCAGCAGTCATTTGCTGAAAAGAAACTTGCTCATTTTTAAACAAGACAGAAATTAAAACTGATGTAGCTCCTGTGTTTGTTTGAGTAATGACGCAACCGGGCATTAGTTTAAATCAGCTATTGCTGCTGCAATCAATTTTCTCTTAAATTTATCAGCCATTGTTATGCCTGATTTATTGATGATTTTTGATGTATTTCCAATAAAAAAATTTTCCCTCAACCTCCTAAGTTATCTTTTTTCTTCATAAAGCCACAAAAGAGTTCTAATTTTTCTAAAACTGGTTAGAGGAAACAAACAATAAATCAAAAAGCCTGAAACCAGATAAGGTACCTTGCATTATGAAATAGAATTCAGGAAAATATCGTGACAGAGAGAATCACCGTCAAATCCAAGGAAATAATTAGACAACTCCCATGATTGAGTTTCTGCATTTCTATTGACTAGATAAAATCGTGAAGAATTCCCTCTTCCTGAGTTAAGTTTGAGGCTTCTCTCTCTCTGCTGTGTCTCTGTCTCTCTCCCTCTTTCTCTAACTTTCTCTCTTTCTCTCTCTCATTCTCTCCCCCACCTTCTTCCATGGTAGACTGAATATATGCAACCACATTAAGCTTCACAGCAGGAAGGAGAGCTCCTGATAGCATAATCTAGCTAAGGCCCTTATCAGTTACCTAATTCCAACCCAAAGGAGAGAGTGTCTACACATTTTGAAGGTCTGCATAGGAAAAAAAGTATGTGTTCAAAGATTCAAAAGAAATAATCCATGGTCATCTACTACAAGCAAAACTGAATTAAACAAATAAAGGTCAAGTGACAAGTCACATCCAGCCCCTTCTTCATGAAATCAATAATCAAACACTCAACTCCACAACACATATATGAACATGATGCACCTGGGATGCTATGTACTGTGTGTTGAGTACTTACTATGTATCCCATAAAGACTGTTTTGTGTAATCATAATAAAAAAAAGAGTTGCCATTCCCTATTAAGAGCTAGAAATCGGGGCTAGAGAGATAGCATGGAGGTAGGGCATTTTCCTTGCATGCAGAAGGATGGTGGTTCGAATCCGGGCATACCATATGGTCCCCCTAGCCTGCCAGGAGCGATTTCTGAGTGTAGAGCCAGGAGGAACCCCTGAGCGCTGCCAGGTATGACCCAAAAACCAAAAAGAGAAGTTAGAAGTTATTATTGTGTTCAGTATTGGTAGTCTATGATACAACTCTTCTCCATTATGTGTTTGACAAAAAAAAGAAGCCTAGAGGGAGTTATTCAAAGTCATGGATAAAAACAAGAGAACACATATTTGAAGGCATTGCTTCCTGTATCCAGAATTCTGACCATCACACCATACCAAATTCATATTGGACCACCATGAGCTTCCACACCAGATCTGTCAAAGTCTGTTGACAATGAAACACAGGCCGTTAAAAATTAGATGTGATATACATGGGGACAGGCTCCATCCAACGGCTGATATTTATCACAGAACAGCTGGACTTCTGTTCTGGCTGGCCAACCTCAGGAACTGCTGGATAGAGGCTGGAACTGAGCCCAAGGGTCCTTTGAATGAATTTCAATGAGCAAGAAAAAAATATCTTCCAGACAGGTAATTGTGCCTTCTTCTCTGGGCATTAGCAAGAAAAAGAGCATTTTTTAATGATTACCCTAAAAACATAGGTGGTTTTGCTTCCCTGCCCCAGACAGACACTTGGCAATATCTGCATTCAGTCCAACTGAAAACTTGTAGGTCAGGAAATCTGCTAAATACCTTACAGTATATAAAATAGCCTCTCACAATAAAAGCTGACCTGGCCCATAGTACCAATAGTGCCACTGTCAAAAATTTCTTCCTTAGACACACCTATGCTGTTCAATGGGTTTTTCTGAGATTCATAGGAATGAACTTTATGATACGAACTTGCCAAGAAACAGAGTCTAAGTAGCAGCATTCCAATGTCAACAATAGTAATCTAAAAAAATTTCTCTTCTATTCATGTTTATGTTTTTACTTCCTACATATATTTTATTATATTCCTAATACCGTGGAAAAAATTATGCATGCATATAAACAAATAAACTCTAAGAATACTCAGAACATTTTGCTGACAAAAGCATATCATTAGTGAATGTTGGGATTTAATATGTATGAGTAAAAGAGACTACGAATGCAGATCTGGGAATCAATCTCCAACTCAGCTTTTAATTATTAATTGTGTAACCTTAGTTTAACCATCTGTAAAATTGGAATAAAAATACTTCTTACCTCTCTCCAGAATTGTACAACAAATTAATTTTGTATTAATACCTTGTACATAATACAAGCTCAATACATATTTGTCTTCTCTACCCTAATTCTTGTCTCCCTTGTTCTAGGTGTCCTAGGGCCTCAAACATGCCACCAACTCCTTCCTAAATGTCTTCAGGAATGTTCTACTGACTTTACATGGTGATACACATGATTAAATGAGATCAGTGATATTGAATTGTTACCAAAAAGACAAAGGATTCATGAAGTTGTCTTCCTAAACTGTGGTCAGACAACCATTTGTCTAAATATTCCCGATAATTAATCCTTCGCCCAATTTAGAAACTCAAAGGTCAACATTCAAAAAGAAAAGGGCACGATTCCAATAAATACATGTGGCTTTTGCATTTTCTGCTTACCCTAGTTCACTGTGTTAGCTGAGAAAGGGCTTAAATATTGCAAAATCAGGAATTTCAACAGGGGTGGATCCAGTTCATCAGCACGGTGTATTTTTTCTTTTCCTAGAGGGAATTGATTCACAGGCTGTGGAAACATCTTGCATCACAGACTGACCACGCAGAGGGACACAGACGCCTTGCTCCTCTCGGACGCCGCTGACGTCAAATCAGCTCTCTAGCTCAGCACAATTCCTCCACACACGTATGGCCAGGGATTCGTGCTAGATCATCGACAATTCCAAGTGCGTCTTCTTCAACTTTTGAAAATGAGGAGTGTTCAGGCAAGCACTCTCCACAAAGGTCAAATACAGGCGAGAGTAAATGCACCCTCAGCAGAGGGGCCTGCACTTTTGGAATCTCTCCCAGTGGGAGGTTGGAGATCGAGGCTACTCAACCCCAACCTAGATTTCTCTGGCATTTTCTGACTTTCTCCTTTCACTCTCTCTGATAGAGTTAATAACAATAATAGCACACCATTTTAAAGCACTTTAGATATTTCAAAACTGTAGTAAATATGATCTCCTTAATTCTGAGAATCTCTCAGATTGCTCTTTTAACTATATTATCATTTTATATGTTATTATTATATATATTTTTACTGAATAGTATCAGCATGAGTCTCTAAACTCCCTGAGAAAAAGATCTGTAATTTCTTTTGTCTTGGCATCCTCTCAGCTTCCCCTGCATATACAGCTCCTACCCAAGTTCCAATAGCCAATTATTGAAAACATGATAGGATGAACCAATAATATAGCCTCACTTGAATCATGAGGGGCCCATAATTTAAAGAATTTAGCTATGTCCCCCACCACCAACAAATAAACTGATCTAGGTTTCAGAGACAATCTTTGTTTTGTTTTTGTTTGTTATTTATTTGTTTGTTTTTCCACTGGCAGTACTCAATACTGGTTCCAGTACTCAGTACTGGTTCTGAGCTAAAGAATCAGTCCTGGCAGGACGTGGGTGCTGGAGATCAAACCCAGGTTGGCCACTTGCAAAGCAAATGTCCTACACACTGGGCAATTGCTCCAGCCCTCTCAAGACCATCTTAAATCAAAGTTTTGGGGTCTGTATTTTATCCAAGTCTCTGATATAGAGAGAAGTTGTTTGTACCTCTGAGGTAAACAGAAAGAAATTTCAATGTCAATCCTCTGATTGCAAGCATAGATCAGTCAGGCATATAAGAGGCCCTGACAAAATCATTCAATTCACTAACATCAACCTCTGCCTCTAGCACTGAAGAGGCCTTTATCCTCAATAGGCAGGTGTATTGTCCCTGTGCATGCTCAGAGCTGGCAAGTCTATGAAAAGATCAAATGAACTCTAACACTCCACCTTTAGACCAGAGTAGAAAACTTTTTAGCCATATCTCAAAATCTAGAATAAAAAAGTCTGAGATATAACACAGGTTCCATCATGAATGAACAACGTCAGTCACTTTGAGTCCTTTCTGTCTCTCCTGTAAAATGGGAAAATTATTACCTATTGCTTCATAAGACTGTTTAAATGACTCATTTAGTTGATGTACTTTTCAAATACTTAAAATTATCCTGGGCTATAGGATAACTAATAGTGGCTATTGTTATGTTTGTACTGACATGTTCTATCTCTGTGACCCTATTTCCCACTGTTTCAGTTCCTTTTCTAGATATTACTAGCATTATTCATCTGGACTTTTCCAAAAACTTCTTACCTCGGTAATGTGGCAACTCTACCATCTTCTTTAAAAACATTGTCTTTTAAAACCCTTTATAAAACTCCCTTTTTATAATACACTTTACATATCTGAACATCTATGGGCCCTACTACACTTTCAAATGACCGGGAAGATTTTTTTCCTCAATCTTATTTCAACCTCCTGCTTAAATTACATATCTCAAAATTTTCTCCCTTGTTCTTTGGGTACAGTCTATGTCAAATCAAAAATCTCCATGTTTGCATATACATATACCTTTGTAGCCTTTACAAAATGTAATGTCTTGGTGATATTTTTTAATATTTATCAAATTGGCTTTCTTAAAAAAAACTAATTGTGAAGAGCATCATAGTTAATAGACTGGGCTTTGTCGGCAGACAGATTAAACTTTCAGTCCTGTGACACGTATTAGCTCTGTGACCTTGCTCGAGCAACTTAACCTCTTTGAATCTATTCCTTTAGTGAAAAGCATTTATTGCCTTTTTCATGGGATACTGTGAGAATTAAACAGAATGATGCATTTGAAATAATTCTTGCAGAGTTCCAATTGCATGGTGCACTCTCAAAAGTGGTAGCTAAAATGAAGAGATCCTTCCATACATCAACAATAAAAAGGCTTATTGTAGTAATTGGGCAACTTGTTGGGAATCCTGGAGCCAACCTGCATATCTAAGATCCCTAATGTGAAAGGCCCCAGCAAGCACCACAAGGTTTGCTTCTGGAAATGTCAGTGAGCATATGCTCCAAGACAGCTTTAAATGAGCACAGAACACTCTGCAGTGTCTACATATCTCCTCGCCTATTCTCATCCCAGAAAAAAAGCAGAGACAATGGTGAGCACTCTTTCCTGCTTTCTGAACAGCAACAACTGTGGACTTGGCCAAGGAAGAGAATTGTGCAGTGGCCTGTGTGTTGCTTCTACAGAGACCATTGCTACAGAGACAATTCTTCTCCTCAAAGAAGATGCCTGATGACAAGGCTGCTCTCATTGGCAGCCCACTGTCAAGCAGACCCAGAGCAATTACCTATCAATGATCACCAAAGAAGCTTCAGGTCACATCTGCATTATTATGCTCTTGGTGTACCAGAGACTTTGCTCCAGAACCTAATAGCCTACAGCTGACCAAAACACAAAGAAATAGTTGGCTCAAAAATCTACGTCTAGTGATGTGTAAACTCTTTTATAACTCCAGTCTACTTCAGAGGGACATTTCCTCACGTATAAATATATAGATGGCATGCGTGATAATGTAGCTTTTCTCCTGAAAGCTGAACCCTGAAAATATTTTCCCATTGACTTGATAATGTAATAAAATATAATGCTCCACATGATACCTAAAATGCATGCATGCACTCATGAGCATGCGTGTAAATGTATATCTGGCACATACAAAGAAGAACAGAAAAATGATTCTCTGCCTCCCTGAATTCTTGATGATCTCATATAGCATGTTGGCTCAGGTAATTTAGGAAGTTAAAATTATGTTTGCACAGAGATTATCTATTCTTAAAAGTATCTGTCATGAGGGGTCTGGAGTGACAGCACTGAGGGTAGGGTGTTTGCCTTGCACATGGCCAATCCAGGTTCAATCCCATGTGGTCCCCCAAGCCTGCTAGGGGTGATTTCTGAGTTAGGAGCCAGGAGTAACCCCTGAGCACCACTGGATGTGGCCCGAAAAAAACAAAGACACAAAAAAATATCTGGCATAGGAGAAAGAGCACTGAGTGAAGAGTTTAAAAACATACAGGCTGAAAAGGGACTAATTCAAAGTCATCGAGTTGGCGAGTTATGGAACTTACCATAAAATGTACCAGTTCACTGAGCACTGTAGCAATGTAAAAAACACACATAAAAATTCTGATAAGAATGGAATGTGAGGCAAAAGCACAATTTCCTCCCAATCTGGAATATCAGCAGGATTTGCGCTTGTTATTTGTGGTTTTCTGGGGTAGATGGTACATTACAGTGAAGCATCAGCACTAATGCTACATGGCAGCTCCTTGGAATACCATCTGCTTCCCCGGGAACTGTTAATATAGTTGTAATTATCTACTTCTAAGCACTTTATTGGGAATATCATTTGCAAATTAATCAACTACAGACCGGTAAAACAAATGACATACTTCCCCGAAAACAACAGCATTATTTCACATTATTTTCCTAAGAATTTAGGAAAACTGAAGAGAGTGGAGGGGGTTTGCACATGCCTCGTGCCTTAAAAACTATGCCTTGTGTCTAGAATTGAATGGGAAAGGAGCTACAGAATAGGGTTTTCCAACGAGGTCTTTGGAGGATTTGAGCAATAGGAGGAGAATAGTAGAAAAGATGGAAAGATGAATGTGATTACCATTGAGGATACTAGATTTAAGAAAAAGGTAGATGGGCACCTCCTAACAATTATGATGACGAAAGACAATGACTTCCAGATTCTTCTGTCATTCTTCTTTTGACCATTATACCTCCTCCCTGTTGCCTTGCAAACTTTCTAGCTGTCTGCAGTGTGTGGGTGGCCCCTCCAGGAGAGGCCATTTCTGTCTGCCTAGGGACAAGCTGGAGTGCTAAAGAGAGAGAAAGCACTAGAATGCTAATCTTTCATTCTCCTGCTTTAATTGAAACACTCAAAAAAAAAAAGAAAAGAAAAAGTTAAGGTACAGCTCTGAAAGCAGAAAAGCAAAGCAAAGCATTCCCTGAGAGCCAAGAGATAAATAAGCAAAGCATCAAACATGTAGACCTCACAGAGTACTGAGAATTATAGATCCACAAGCATGCAGTCCTATTTTGTTCATTTGGGGGCCACAACTTATGACGCTCAGACTCTGCACTCAGCAATGATTTCTGGCAGTCCTCACAGGTTGGTCGAGTGTAAGTCAAGTGCCTTACCCACTGTACTATCTCTCCAGTTCCCAGTATGCAGCCTTTTGTTCTTTAAAACCAACAGAATGACTGAATAACTATGAGTTTGTTCCTCAAATCTGCTCCTTTGCCCCAAAGGTCTAGCAGTAGTAAAAAAGAATCTCAATAAACACTACAGAGAGTATTGTCCTCCCCAGGAGCACCAACTCAGGGACAGCATGGCTCTACCCAGATAAATAGCTCTAGATACCCATGTGATTTCAACTGCATTTGGGTGAATGCATCTCCCATTCATCAATCCTGGGATTTATATATTTATATATTCTGGGGAATTATGTGCAGAGATGAGCTAGCTATTAAGCACTCTTGGACAGCACAGGGAAAATGCTTGCATGGGATTAGCTTATAAAGACTTGAACTGAATGTTATTGAAGCAATGGGTGGTTGACCTCGTTAAATTATCCTTAGAAGAATTTACTAGTGTCGTCCTCGAAGAAGAGAAAAGTGTTTGGAATTCCAGGATGCCGGTCATAAATCTAGCACTGGTTAATGGCTCCTTTCTGAACTCCCTATGCTTGGGTTTACTCGAGTTTGATCTCTCCTTAAAGGTGCTTATATGCAATCTTAAACAACAATGCTGAATTTATTGTGGAAAAAAAAAGGCAACCTCAATGAAAAGATTTTCAAACAAATTTAGAAAGATCAGGCAGGGAAGGGGAGGGAGAAAAAAAAAGCGAAATAACACACCATTCGAACACCTACAGTTCTTCCTCTAGGAACAGAGGGGAAAGATCCAAATGGCCACAATGTGCAAGTAGCCACACTGACTTAACATAAGGAACATTCAGAGACTCCAATTGTAAGCAGATGGATTGTCATGTGTTTTCCGTTGATAAAGGAAGAGCCTATATCTTATTTCTTCCTGAGGTCTAGCCCAGACTAGAAAAGAAGAAATAAACAAATGTCTTAGACTCATTGCTTGGAGATGGTGCAATTCACTCAGCTTGGTTCCACCTCCTGTTAAAGTCGTGTAACCTCTGAGGCAAATATTGTTTACCATTTCACCAATCTTATCCCACTCTATAGACCCACCTCACACCACAATGGCATTCCTTTTAGCAGCTACCTTTTTAGAAGCTGGAATAGCATCACTGACTTACTCAAAATAAACTCCTCAGATTTTTCACAGAGAATAATAAAAATTTTCAACCACTGAAACAAGCCATTAAAAATGCTTTTGTTCTTCTACATTTTTGTTGCTTTTTTTTTTGTTGTTGTTCTTTTTGACCCAAATTGTTTCCTCTATGAAACATAGCTTTAAACAAAACAAAACAACCAAAAAAGGGGGGTGAAGACCTTGCCGAAGCTAGCCTATGACGTACCGAGGTTTGATCCCCTGGCATCCAATATGGTCTCCCAAGCAAGGAACAATTTTTGAGCACATAGCCAGGAGTAATAACCCCTGGGTATCACCGGGTGTGACTCCAAAAAAACAAATGAACAAACAAACAAACAAACAAAAATAAAATCTCTAGTCCTCTGCCTCTTTTATTATTCAAATATTTATTGGAGATAGGGCCAGAGAAATAGGACAGCAGGTTAAGTAATTGCCTATTTCACACTCACACCACATATAGTTCCTTTTTACCACCAAAGCTCATTCCTAAACATTAACCCTCAGCACTGCTACATTGTGACCTGAAGAGGAAAACAAAACAAAGTCAAATATTAATAATTGTAAGGAAACTATTTCCTACAAACAAATCTTACTGCCAAAAAATAAATTGTAAGATAGAAAGCAAAAGAATAGATCCAGTTAGCTGGCACTCTTGTATTTCCTAATAATCCAAAATTTTTCCAGAGAAGGGAATATTTATCAAAGCAGTAGACCTGGTCACAAGGGCACTGTTTGATCCCTTTTTGTATAGTCCTTATCTAAAAACAAAATAAGTAAATACTAGTGTCATAAGGACAACACATGCCCAACAGTAAGACATACAAAGTGCTTGACACAGGGCAGTTTTCATCTCAAAGTTCAGGGTCGCTATCAATGAATACTAAGTCATAGAGGTCCTTATCTACATATCTGCTGGGGACATATTGCAACAAAGAGAAACCTGTAAAGGATCTCACCAAATCAACAGTGTATTTGTCCTGTACATGTCCTGAATGAACCATCCTCAGGTATCTCATGCAAAGCTTCAGATGACTTCTAGCTGATGAACATTCATTTTCTCTTGACTCTGATATAAATATAATTATAACGTAGTAGAAGGACTAAAGTAGTACTCTCCAGGTATGAAGAATAGAAAGAATCTAACTTGGATTCTTCGTTTGTTTGTTTGCTTTTGGGTCACACCCAGCAGCACTCAGGGTTACTGCTGACTCTAAGCTCAGAAATCGTTCCTGGCAGGCTCGGGAGACCATTTGGGATGCTGGGATTCGAACCACTGTCCTTCTGCATGCAAGGCAAATGCTCTGCCTCCACACTATCTCTCCGCCCCCCCCACTTGGATTCTTACATACGGATTATATAGTTTTTCCATATCCTCGATGAAGTGGTCTCAAGAACATTAGAAGGTGAAGAATAGTTACCAAGTTAGAGGGCTTGGCTCTTACTTTTCAAATCAGAAATATAAGCTCATGGAGGGTATCAGATACTGATGCCATGTGGACAAGAGAATATTGGAAGGCAAAATCACCAAAGATGGAGAACATTATCCATCAACATAAACATTATTATTACTCAATTATTATTAATGATTAATTATTATTAATAATGACTAGCTATTATTAATTGAAAATTTATTGTTGATCATGATCATTATAAGCATTATCATTATTATTATTAAGATAAAATGGTTCAAATAGTATTAATATTTATTTTTAGTTGTACAATGTTAGCATACCACACTCACCATCAGTGTGCCAATATACCTCTTCTACTGCCCCTAGGTTCCTTCATGCTCACTCCTTCCCTCAGTGTTCTGTTTCAAAACAAATACGTAGCATATACATATGTAGATTAGACAAATTCAAAATAGGAAGGCGTTGGTGATTCCTCTGATGCTTAATTCTTGAATGCCTAAAGTGAATTCTGGTGTTTTTCTGGATAATGAATAGGAGATGGTACTGAATTTATCCAAGAAACTATTGAGACTAAAATGCTAAGATAAGAGAGCTTACAACATAAATGGCATATAAAGTGCTCACTAAAATTGCATCTAAAGAATAAATAAATTGTAACACTTTCTGACCTGAGAATTAAGGAGAAACAGAAAAAACTACGCTCTAAAAACTATGAAAAAACTATGCTCTAAGCAAGCCTGGCACACAAAAGACTAAGTACTACCGATGTCAAGGGAAAAGTACAACCCACACTGAGTTCTGAAAACCCTGGACACAGCCAGCATGCAGGTGTTTTCACATGGTACAGGGAACAGAGCAATTGTAGATGGCTGAACAGTGGTTCCAAGGGAAATGAAAGGAGGTGATGCTGCTGTGGGTATAGCCAAGATGAAGGGTGAGACTGTGTCATGTGGATCTCCCAAGCCAATCAATGATTTGTTACTTTTCCCAATAGATATTAAAATGTTGATTAAGTACTTGATATATTCAGACACTTTGGAGACAAAAGTTGTAGGGGCAAGGATGACATTATTGTATTTGATATTCT
>PVKC010001195.1:0-53158 GCA_004027635.1 Crocidura indochinensis | reverse complement strand
TTATCATGAGAATAGGTGAAACTTTTCAATAATCATGACTGATAACAAGAGAACAGGAAATACATGAACTAGAAAGAAATGCTTTCCTATTTTAAATTTCAGTGTATCTAATAGTAGAAATGCTCACTTATACTGATAAGTATCTAAAATAAATTATAATTAAAAGATATCAAGTATGACCCCAATTTGTAGTAGTAAACATATCACACTCTATATACTATTTTACTCTTTTGCTCTTATTTTAGATATGAAGAATGCAATCACTTCCAAATGTCAATGAGAATGGAAGAGTAGGTACAAGCTTAAATAAACATTGCAATATGTAGAGAATATTTTGTGTTTATTAATAAAGAATTCCTTGGTTTTCTGAAAGTCAATACAAATAATCAGAAAATGTCAGTATAAAATCCACTCATTAACACACACCACACTTTTTATTTATTCCAAAATTATTTTCTATTTTATCTCTCTAATGAAGGAAAAGCTAAAATTGAGCAGATCACTCAGAGGCCCCATTTAAGCTAGCTACCTAGTTAACAGAATGATAATATGATTCTTATGCATGCTTCCTAGCTGGGCTCTATATCCTGTACCTCATGTGCAACTTCATTGTTGCTAAAAAAAGTTTCTAAACTAATCCACTTGAAAATTTCAGATTAGAACTTAACTACATCATTTAAACTAGTCAGTAACCTAGTTAGAAAATCAAGATAAGCGCTCTTCCCATTCACTATTGCACTTTGCACTTTGGTTTGTCTATAAATAATATTGCTTTTCTTTTGCTAACAACGGTCTGACCCAGAATCGAATATGAAAACAAACTCATTGGGTGAAAACACATAGCGTTATCTTGTTAGATTATATTGGAATCGGCTTTGGTTTTGCACTCATGTTAGGAAATGCTCATGAATCACTTCTGGTGCTGCTCAGTGACAGGAACTCATGCATTGTAATCATGTGCTCCATTCTATCAATCCATCTTATCAGAAAATTGAAATCTCATTGTGTTTGTCTTTTTGTTTGTTTATATTTGTTTTGGGGCTTCTCGTACTCAGTTGTTCTCAGAGTTTCCTCCTGGCTCTGCAATCAGGGACCACTCCTGAAGGGTCTCTTGGCGTGCAGATAATGGATCCCAAGTAGGCAGCATGCAGATCATAATACTATCACTCCAACCCCTATTTGATATATTTACTGTCTTTCTTTACATTTTTCAATTCATGAATAAAATGAAATCAATAATAAACAATTCATTTTCTAAATTTCTCTAGAGTTTCATTTTAATGTTTTATTAACTTTAGAATTGATCATTAAATACATTTTATACATTTTAAAATTTCATTTCTGTATGGTGATCAGCACCTCTAACTCAGACCAAAAGAAACTTGGCATTTATTCCTAGATATCAAAAATAATTGAATAGTACTTGATATTTTGAACCAAGCTCTAATTTAAAATGTCAGAACTACTGCTGGAATTTAACCGCTCAATATTTTGGTTTCATCAGAATATCAATGGAAGTATTTACAGAGGGAAAACATTTTAATCACCTAATTTTGCTAACATTGAAAACTGATCAAATATATTCTTTCATGTTTTAATTTTATGATTGTTTTTAGTCATGTGAAGAAACAGTGCAAAACAAATAGTTTAAACCATTCTTTTCTGTGGAAACCAGGTTAAATAGATTTAAAGGAGCATGTGAATTTCTGAGGAATAAAACTCCTGTCCCTCATGGCAATTGGACCGTGACTTGGAAATAATTGAGGGGAAGGGCTGTAGCTCATAGAAATGCTTCTCCAAATCAAGAGGTGAATAGTAGAAACAGCACAGGCCAAGAAAACAACAATGTAGTCTTCTAAAGATGGTTAAAGTGTGCTTTTAAGTTATTTGATTCTCAAAGAAGGTTCAGGTTCTGAAATAAGATATTATATTTAATCCTTTTCAAGTAGTAAATTAAGGAGAGAAACATTAGAGTTCAAATAGGATTTGGTTGACTCACACTCTGCGCTGGAAGGAAGAAATGACCTGAGTTTGAAAATACTTTCTCTCAATGTGTACAAACCTGAATAACAGTCTGGAGATGAAATAGTAGGAACCACAATCTATGGAAGATCATCTGCATCAATTTTCCATAAATGATAATGGGTAGTCAGAACCAATGGTCATAAATAAATAAGCAGACTGAAATGTTTGAGAGTCTAAAATGCATTTTGTTAAAATTAAAGTATTTCCTAGGTTTATTCATCTAATAGGCCACATTTAGTTATTCATAGACCAGTGGTTCTCAAATAGTGGGACATGCCCACTGGGGAGGCACGAGGATCCATGAAGGGGGGGCACATTGGACCTCAGCAAACACTGTCATAACAAGCTAAGTCTCGTATTTATGTCTCTGCATGTCTCTGGAGCTGAGAGTTGCTGTGTTCTGCTTCAAACCATGCTTCGAAAAGCTATGCCGGGTGTACACCAAAAACCAAAAACCAAAAAAAAAAAAAAAAAAAAAAAAAAAAAAAAAAAAAAAAAAAAAAAAAAAAAAAAAAAAAAAAAAAAAGCTATGCATTGTAAAACGTGCTCATTATAGCCATTAATCCAGATATAACCTTTGATTAAAAAAAACACTATTTACAGTCTTGTGGAGTACATGAAAAATGTTTTCTCTTCCTAGGGGGGCATGACAGAAAATAATTGAGAAGCACTGTCATAGAGTAAGATGAAAATAGTTGATGCAAAGTTTCAAATTAGGGTAGAGATATTTCTTGCCTTTTATGGTCTTAGTATAGAGTATAAAGATTGAGGAAGAAGCTATTTTAATATGGTTAAATCCATGGAAAACTCTACTAAGATAAGTTGAAATTATAGGATTTTTCTCAAAGAACTCTTCATACTGGCAAAATACTTATGGATGTTTATATTTGGTTTTTATGATTTTGCTTAATGTTTAAGAGGAAGTAGATTTATGTCTAAGTGTTCACCCAAATTAAAAAATTATCAATTACCTAATTCAAACCACATATTTTGTTAAATTTATTTCACTTATATTTAGGTTTGAAGAGACCTTAACTTTTAAAAAGACATTGTTTTTCTTATATTGACATCAGGACACACCCATAGGACATTAAGAATTGGGCTCAAAAACTAAAACTTCAAAATTGTCTGGCCTTAAAGTATTTGGAATATAAAATGTTTTCTTTCTCTTGTCCCTCCTTCAAAAACACATTCCATTAATATCACACCATAAGAAATTTTTATTGACCACCATATTGTCACCAGTTTGCAAAATTATCTTTATAAAAAGAGATATTGTAGGAGACATTTAATACAGAATGTGGGCACTTGCTTTGCACAAAGACAATCTGGGTTAAGCCCTGCCAATACATATGGTCTTCCAAGACCAAAAAGGACTGTTCTCTGAGTGCAGAAATAAGGAATAAACCCAAAACACTGCCAAGTGTGCTACCAAAATAAATAAATAAAAATAACAATAATAAATTAATATTCCTATATACATTGCTATTCATTGTGCCAGCAATATGGTTCTCTGATACATGACTCCACCGTCTTCCAACTAATAATTTTGCTGCTTATAAAGCAAACCCTGTCCATACTAGTGACTTCATTTTTAATTAATCACATATACACATAAATATTCATATATTTTTATAGGATACATGTATTTCACAGTATATATTTTCAGACCTTAGGAAATTGCTAATTGTTCTTTATTTAACCACTTCAAGTATCTGTTATTTGTGACTGTTATATAACTACCAAAAAATAATGTGCAAGAAAGAGAAATTTTTATTCAAAAATATTTTATTTATTTGTGTTAAATTTGAAGAAACTTATAAGATTTTGCATTTAGAAAAACTCTGTTCATCATTTGGTTTAAACTGGTTATTAGTATTGATTGGGTTATAGAAAATGAACTGAATAATTTATGATATATAAACAAGCTAGGGAAAAATGAAGTCAGGAAATTTGTATATGTGAATAGACATGGAGAGTATTATGTTGAGTGAAATAAGTCAGAGGAAGTGTGACAGGCATAGTATGATCAAACTCATCTGTGAGATATTTTTAATGAGTAGCATGAGAATAATACCCAAAGATAATAGAGAATATAGGCAAGAAGGACAGTTAAGACACAGAAAGGACCACTGTATTACTGTAACAATAATAGTGCAAAATGATCACTCAAAACAAGAAAAGGGAATAAAAGAACATAAAATTATGTGCATAATAATCCTTAAGTAACAGTATTGCAAGCCATGGTGCCAAAGAGAGAGAGAGAGGGAGAGAGAGAAAGAGAGAGAAAGAGAGAGAGACAGAGATAGAAAGAATAGTGTCTGCTAACGAGGCAAGCTGAGTGTAGGGTAGCAGTGGAGGTGGGAATGGGAAGATAGGAATGTAACTGGGGAAATTGGTTGCAGGAAATTAACCCTTATAAAGAGATGGGTATTGGAACATTGTGTAGCCAAAACTTAACTAACAAGACTTTCCAACTCTATATCTCAGAGTGATTTAATAAAAAATATTAAAAATTTAAAAAATAAGACAAGTTAATAAAGTGAGAGAATTAGGAGGTCCTTGAATGGAAGAACTACCTTTCGTTTCTTTTTTATTATTTTGGTTTTTGGTTTTTGGGTCTACCTGACAGCGCTCAGGGTCACTCCTGGCTCTACGCTCAGAAATCGCTCCTGGCAGGCTAGGGGGATCTTACAGGATACTGGGATTCGAACCCCCGTGCCTCTGTATGCAAGGCAAATGCCCTATCTTCATACTATCTCTCCAGTCCCCAAGAAATACCTTTCTTCATTAGATTGGTGTTAGCTAGGAAGAGAGCACCAATTTTATGATGAATATTAAAGTTAATATGACTATAAATTATTCAAAATGTTTGAGTGAGTAATCCCCCAATATGAGTTCTTACAAATTTCATGGGAATAATCTATTTTATTGGCTTCAAGAAAAGAATTTTTTAAATTTTTTAATATATTTTATTTAAACACCTTGATTACATACATGATTGTGTTTGGGTTTTAGTCATGTAAAGAACACCACCCATCACCAGTGCAACGTACCCATCCCCATTGTCCCAAATCTCCCTCCTCCCCACCCTCACACTGTCTGTACTCTAGACAGGCTCTCTATTTCCCTCATAGGTTCTCATTTTTAGGACAGTTCAAACCGTGGTTATTTCTCTAACTAAACTCATCACTCTTTATGGTGAGCTTCCTGAGGTGAGCTAGAACTTCCAGTTCTTTTCTCTTTTGTGTCTGAAAATTACTATTATTGCAAGAATGTCTTTCATTTTTCTTAAAACCCATAGATGAGTGAGACCATCTGCGTTTTTCTCTCTCTCTCTCTGACTTATTTCACTCAGCATGATAGATTCCATGTACATCCATGTGGAGGAAAATTTCATGACTTCATCTCCCTGACAGCTGCATAATATTCCATTGTGTATATGTACTACAGTTTCTTTAGTCATTCCTCTGTTGAAGGGCATCTAGATTGTTTCCAGAGTCTTGCTAAGGTAAATAGTGTTGCAATTAATATAGGTATAAGGAAGGGGTTTTTGTATTATATTTTTGTGTTCCTAGGGTATATACCTAGGAGTGGTATAGCTGGGTCATATGGGAGCTCGATTTCCAGTTTCTGGAGGAATCTCCATATCACTTTCCATAAAGGTTGAACTACACGGTATCCCCACCAGCAGTGGATAAGAGTTCCTTTCACTCCACGTCCCCGCCAACACTGTTTGTTCTCATTCTTTGTGATGTGTGCCATTCTCTGTGGTATGCGATGGTACCTCATAGATGTTTTGATTTGCATCTCCCTGATGATTAGTGATGTGGAGCATTTTTTCATGTGTCTTTTTGCCATTTGTATTTCTTCTTTGTCAAAGTTTCTGTCCATTTCTTCTCCCCATTTTTTGGTGGGATTAGATGGTTTTTCTTGTAAAGTTCTGTCAGTGCCTTGTAAATTTTGGAAATTAGCCCCTTGTCTGATGGGTATTGGGTGAATAGTTTCTCCCACTCAGTGGGTGGCTCTTGTATCCTGGGCACTATTTTCTTTGAGGTGCAGAAGCTTCTCAGCTTAATATATTTCCATCTGTTAATATCTAATTCACCTGCTTGGAGAGTGCATTTTCCTCCTTGAATATGCCTATAGTCTCAATGTCCAGGAGTGTTTTGCCTACGTGTTGCTCTAGTATTTTATGGTTTCAGGTCTGATATCAAGGTCTTTTATCCATTTGGATTTTATCTTCATACATGATGTTAGCTGGGGGTCTAAGTTCAATTTTTTGCAAGTGACTCGCCAGTTGTGCCAACACCACTTGTTGAATAGGCTTTCTTTGCTTCATTTAGGATTTCTTGCTCCATTATAAAAAAATTAGGTGACTGTATGTCTGGGGAACGTTTTCTGAGATTCAAGTTTATTCCACTGATCTGAGGGCCTGTCAATGTTCCAATACCATGCTGTTTTTATAATTATTTCTTTGTAGTAAAGTTTAAAATTGGGGAAAGTAATTCCTCCCATGTTCTTTTTCGCAATGATTGCTTTCGCTATTCTAGGGTGTTTATTGTTCCAAATGAATTTCAAAAGTGCCTGATCCACTTCTTTGAAGAATGTCGTGGGGATCTTTAGAGGGATCGCATTAAATCTGTATAATGCCTTGGGACTATTGCCATATTGATGATGTTAATCCTGCCAATCCATGAGCAGGGTATATGATTCCATTTCCGTGTATCCTCTCTTATTTCCTGGAGCAGTGTTTTATAGCTTATTTTTATAGGTCCTTCACATTTTTAGTCAAGTTGATTGCAAGATATTTGAGTTTGTGTGGCACTATTGTGAATGGGGTTGTTTTCTTAATGTCCATTTCTTCCTTATTACTATTGGTATATAGAAGGTCATTGATTTTTTTGTGTTGATATGGTAGCCTGCCACATTGCTATATGAGTCTATTGTTTCTAGAAGATTTCTGGTAGAGTCTTTAGGGGTTTCTAATAGAGTATCATGTCATCAGCAAAAAGCGAGAGCTTGACTTCTTCCTTTCCTATCTGGATTCCCTTGATATCTTTTTCATGCCTGATCGCTATACCGAGTACTTCCAGTGCTATGTTTAATAGGAGTGGTGGGAGAGGACATCATTGTCTTGTGCCAGAATTTAGAGGAAATACTTTTAGTTTTTCTCCATTGAGGATAATATTTGCCACTGGATTGTGGTAGATGGCTTTAACTATATTGAGAAAGGTTCCTTCCATACACATCTTGCTGAGAGTTTTGATCAAGAATGGGTGTTGGATCTTATCAAAAGCTTTCCCTGTGTCTATTGATATGATCATGTGATATGCTTTTTTTCTTGTTGTTAATGTTGTGTATTATGTTGATAGATTTACGGATGTTAAGCCATCCTAGGATGAAATCTAGTTGATCATAGTGGATCATCTTCTTAATGAGGCATTGTATTCTATTTGCCAGAATTTTGTTGAGGATCTTTGCATCTGCATTCATCCACGATATTGGTCTGTAATTTTCTTTTTTTGTTACATCTCTGTTTGGGTTAAGTATCAAGGTGATGTTGGCTTCATAAAAGGTATTTGGAAGTGTTTCCATTTTTTCAATTTCATGAAAAAATCTTCAGGATTGGTAGTAGATCCTCTTGAAAATTTTGAAAGAATTCATTAGTGAATCTATCTGGGCGTGGGCTTTTGTTTTTGGGCAAACATTTGATTACCGTTTTAATTTCATCAATAGTGATGGGGGTGTTTAGATATGCTACAACTTCTTCCTTCAACCGTGGAAGATTATAAGAGTCCAAGAATTTATCCATTTATTCCAGGTTCTCATTTTTAGTGGCGTAGAGCTGCTCAAAATAATTTCTGATTACCCTTTGAATCTCTGCCATATCAGTAGTGATCTCTCCTTTTCATTCCTAATATGAGTTATCAAGTTTCTCTCTCTCTCTTTCTTCGTTAGTTTTGTCAGTGGCCTATCAATCTTGTTTATTTTTTCAAAGAACCAACTTCTGCTTTCGTTGATCTTTCGGATTGTTTCCACTTCATTGATTTCTGCTCTCAGCTTTGTTATTTCCTTCTGTCTCCCTATTTTTGGGTCCTTTGGTTGAGCACTTTCTAGTTCTATTAGCTGCGTCATTAAGCTACTCAGATAAGCCCCTTCTTCCTTCCTGATTGCGCTTGCAAAGCTATAAATTTTCCTCTCAGTACTGCTTTTGCTGTGTCCCATAAGTTCTGATAGTTTGTGTCTTCTTTATCATTTGTTTCCACAATTCTTTTGATTTCCTCTTTGATTTCGTCTCGGACCCACTGGTTATTCAGTATGAGGCTGTTTAACTTCCAGGTGTAAAAGTGTTTCCTCTTTGTTTCTTTGGAATTCACAAATAATTTCAGAGCCTTGTGGTCAGCAAAGGTAGTCTGCAAAATTTCTATCCTCTAGATATTGTGAAGATATGTTTTATGTGCCAGCATGTAGTCTATCCTGGAGAATGTCCCATGTACATTAGAGAAGAATGTGCATCCAGGTTTCTGGGGATGATGTGTCCTATATATAACCACTAGGCTTCTTTCTTCCATTTCACTCCTCAGGTCCAGTATATTCTTGTTGGGTTTCAGTCTGGTTGACCTATCCATTGATGACAAAGTCGTGTTGAGGTCCCCTACAATTATTGTGTTGCTGTTGATGATATTTTTCAGCTTTGTCAACAATTGTATTAAGTATTTTGCTGGACCCACATTCAGTGCTTATATGTTTAGAAGCGTGATTTCTTCCTGCTCTACATACCCCTTGATTAATATATAATGTCCATCTTTGTCCCTTACAACCTTTCTGAGTATAAAGTTTGCATTATCTGATATTTGTATGGCCACTCCAGCTTTTCCATGGGTGTTGTTTGCTTGGATAATTTTCCTCCAGCCTTTTATTTTGAGTCTATGTTTGTTCTGACTATTCAGGTGCATTTCTTTTAGACAGCAGAAAGTTGGATTGAGATTTTTTTTGATCCATTTAGCTGCTCTGTGTCTCTTAACTGGTGCATTTAGTCCATTGACATTGAGAGAAAGAATTGTCCTGGGATTTGATGCCATCTTTATATAAAAATTTGGTGTGTCTTTTGGTTAGTCTTGTCTTAAATTAGGTCTTTCTGTTTTTCTCTTAAGAGTGGGTTTGAATCTGTAAAATTTCTGAGCTGTTTTTTGTCTGTGAAACCATGTATTTTTCCGTCAAACTGGAAAGTGAGTTTTGCTGGGTACAGTATTCTAGGTGAAGCATTCATTTCATTCAGTCTTGTCACAATATCCCACCACTGCTTTCTGGCCTTGAGTTTTTTCGGTGACAGGTCTGCTGTAAATCTCAAGGATGTTCCCTTGAATGTAATTTCCTTTTTTGATCTTGATGTTTGCAGAATTATGTCTCTATCTGTAGGATTTGTCATTTTGACTAGGATGTGTCTTGGGGTATTTTTTCTGGGGTTTCTTTTGGTACTCTTCGGGCATGCAGGATTTGATCACATATATTCTTTAGCTCTGGAAGTTTCTCTTTAATGATGTTCTTGATCATTGATTCTTCCTGGAAATTTTCTTCCTGTGTCTCTGGGACTCCAATGATTCTTAGGTTGTTTCTGTTGATTTTATCATAGACTTTTATTTTCATCTGTTCTAATTCTTTGACTATTTCTCCACTGTCTGTTCATTTGTTTTAATTTTTTTCCAATCTCTCCCGCTGTATGGAGTTGCTATTTACTTCATCTTCCACAGCTCCAATTCTATACTCAGTTTCTTCTACCCTGGTGTTGAGATTATCCATTTTGTCATTCAATTCATTTACTGAATTTTTCAGGCCTGTAGTTGACATGTCATTTCAATTTGGAGTTTTTTGATTTCTGTCATCATATTTTCTTGGTTTTTATTAGTGTTCTGTTCAACTTGGTCCATGGTTTCTTTGAGTTCTTTCAGCATCTTCCATATTGCTTTTCTAAAGTCCTTATTTGAGAGATTGGTTAGTTAATTGGTCGATATCTGGGCATCAGAATTGTCATTTCGTTCTCTATGTCTGATGCTGGCCTGCATTGTTTCCTCATTGTCACACTTGTATTGTGTTTTTTTCTACATGTTGCAGTGGTATTCATTGGCTTAATGATATACAGCCACACTCTCTGGTTCCGCCCTTTCTGGGTGTGTCGATTTGCCTACAAGGGAGTCGAGTCCTCTGTGGATGAGGCCTCACACAGGATCAAATCTTAGGCCCAGTAATGCAGGAGAGAAGACAGTCCAGAGAGAAATGCTGGACTTCAGTAATCCAGCACAGTCCTTAGTGTTATTTGTTCTTCTTGTTGCCATGATGTTCTTTCCGTAGAAAGAGTACACGGCCACGGAGCAGTGGCAGTGCTATTCTGGAGCCACTTTTCGGCCCACTGTCAAGAGGTTCAGGTGACAGGACAGGAGAGAGACACACACAGGCAGCACTCACAGTTTTTCAGAATCAGAAAGCACTTCTTTACATCTCTAGGAAAAGCTGGTTGTTCGCAGAAGAGCAACACATAGAATGAAATCAGGTCGAAAATACAGCACAGCACAGAGGATAGGCAGAAAGGTGTGCTGGCATCTGAGTTCTAATTATACTTAGATTTCCTCTGAAGCAAGCAGGCTCACCAGCAGGAACGCTGATGAGATCGGCTCTCAGGCAGCTGGAAACCGCATGACCCATGATGGCCTTTGCGCACCTCTGACTCCCGGCAGAAAGCAGCAGGAATCAGTGTGCATACTTCAAGACCTGCCTCTGAAACAGGAAGCCTCACCCGCAGGAACACTGACAAAATCCAGTCTCAGGCAGCGGCAAGAACGCTGATGAGATTGGGTCTCTGGTAGCTGGAAACTACATGACCCAAGATGACCTCTGCGCCCCTCTCACTCCTAGCAGAACACAGCAGGAATCAGTGTGTGTACGTCCTGACCCGCCTCTGAAACAGGCAGCCTCACCCGCAGGAACGCTGATGAGATTGAGTCTCAGGCAACGGCAGGAACATTGATGAAATTCGGTCTCAGGCAGCGGTTGGAACGCTGATGAGATCGGGTCTCTGGCAGTTGGAAACCATTTGGTCCAAGATTGCCTCTGTGCCCCTCTGGGGGAAAGAATATTTTAAAATGAAAAGCTTGCTAATGCAGGTCCTAGAAGAGGCTACAGTTAAATGAATGTATGTATACAGTTTTTAGAAAAAGACGTATACATATAATTTTATTTTTTCTATTTTTCCTTCTGTTTCTTTTGAAGAATTACTTTAAAATATCTTATACATTTTCATGATTGTTCTTGAAATGTGTTATATATTTATATTTATTAAATTTATGTGTGCAACAGTCTGGAATAGTTTTCATGATACATTATAGTTTTTCTGTGTTCTAAAAGTATATGTGATGCTAGGCTCTGTTTCATTGTTACTTTAAGTAGAAAAATCTTAATGCACACTAAGATTAAAAGCTATTGCTAAGAAAATATGCAAAGTCAAATTTCAGTGATCATGTTTATACTTTATAATTCCATAATACTCAGGGCTTAGCTAAAAAAACATTAGTAAAGTACATGGAGCTTTTCATTAGTCTTGTCTTATATTGAGAGTGAATTTTGAATTCATTGGATAGGCTAAAAAAAGATGGCTATTGTTTGTTTGCAATGTAATTAAGATTTGGATCCTAGAGAAAATGTTTTTTGTTTGTATGTTTGTTTTGTTTTTATTGTTGCTCCATTAAGAACTTGCACATCTGGGGCTGGAGTGTGCAGAGATATGGCATTTGCCTTGCACTAGGCAAAGCCAGGATGGAACATGGAATAACCCCTGAGCATCACAGGGTGTGGCCCCATAAAACAATATATATATATTGCTTAATGTATATATATATATATACATATATATACATTAAGGGGATATATAAGAAAAAAGATACAGGAAGTCACCATACTGACTGGGCCCTCTTGGTAGTTCACTGGAGAAACCAACTATATTTCCCAGGAGATATCTACACTGTAGAGTAAGGAACAGTGGAACAAAGACACTTAAGCAGAAAACCTATCCTTGAAAAGGAAGATACTAGCTAAATACCTGAGTCCTACATTAAATTAACTCAAATCTCACAATATATAATAAAAAGATTAGACATCCCCCCCCCAATATACAGGTCTAACACTAACAATTAACACTTCTTGGAAGTTCCTACAAGTTGGCTATGCAGGAAGTTCTAATTCTGTTCAGACTGGGAATAAACTTGGAGGCAGATTACACTATTCCAAATAGAATATATGACTATAAGTTCATTAATATCTGCCTATCCCAGGTAAAACCAAATCCATGACCATGATCACATATGACTGGGTACAGGCTGAAAATGAAAACATTGGAATAAGAAAGGGCTTTCAGAGACCAGGGCAACAAATCTAACATACCAACTGTATCTAGTTACTGGTATTTGATAATTTAATTGTTTGATTAAAACCCTAGTTGTGGGGCCCGGGAGATAGCATGGAGGTAAAGCGTTTGCCTTTCATGCAAAATGTCATTGGTTCGAATCCCGGTGCCCCATATGGTCCCCCGTGCATGCCAGGAGCAATTTCTGAGCATGGAGCCAGGAGTAACCCCTGAGCACTGCTGGGTGTGACCCAAAAACCAAAAATAAAAAGAAATAACAATTAAAAAAAACCCTAGTTGTTAGAAAAGTTAGGGTCAGATTACATGATGCATCTAATGTTAGGCTAATTCATTATGAACAAATACTACAATGCTCTGTTTACAAGCAGATAGACTTACAATTATAGTCAAGAATAATAAGGTCCCATTTGTTTCTTTTGAGTCAGTGACATAACACAGTCAAAACTGACTACTGCAATATCTAGAATGATGCTCTGTATTGCCTAAATTGAGAAATGCAGCTAGCATAGTAAATCAGTGACTGTAAAGTCCCATATGTAACCAAGAACAACACAAATTTAGAGAAACAATTTTGGAGTGGAACTAGCAAAAGTGAATCCTAGAATGTCTTTTAATGTGGCAGAAAAGCAAAATCCTCAGCAACAAAATATTAACAGAAACAATGACCTGAATTAATGAGCAAAGACCAAAACTAGGATGTATGCCAACCATACAAGAACTTTTTATACACTGTTAAATAAAAACGCGTAAGTATAAAGATTTTTACTGATCTAAGAAAAGAAAGAGAACTGAACTTTGAAAATATTTACCTTTAAGAATACTCACAACAACAACAAATATAGACATGATTCTACTTCCCTTACTCATTCTCATTGTTATGAAAGTTTTCAATGTAGTTATTTCTCTAACAACATTCATCACTCTTTGTGGTGAGCTTCATGTAGTGAGCTCGCATACAACAACCAAAAATCTAGACAGCCTTCTACTTCCCTTATTTATCCTCATTGTTATGATAGTTTTCAATGTAGTTATTTCTCTAACAACACTCATCACTTTGTGGTGAGCTTCATGTAGTGAGCTGGGCCTTCCAGCCCTCCTCTATTTTGTCTCTGAGAATTACTGCAAAAATGTCTTTTATTTTTTTTAAACCCATAGATGAGTGAGACTATTCTGCGTTTTCCTCTCTCCCTCTGACATTTCATTCAGCATAATAGATTCCATGTACATTCATGTATAGGAAAATTTCATAAGTTCATCTTTCCTGATGATGACATTATTATTCCTCATTATTCCTTCATTATATTCCATTGTGTACATGTACCGCAGTTTCTTTAGCCATTAATCTGTTAAAGGGCATTTTGGCTGCTTCCAGAATCTGGCTATTGTAAATAGAGCAGAAATTATTTTAGGTGTGAGGAAGGGATTTTTTGTATAGTGTTTTTATGTTACTAGAGTATATTCCTAGGAATTATATAGCTGGATCATATGGGAGATCTATTTCCAGTTTTTGGAGGAATCTCCATATTGCTTTCCATAAAGGTTGGACTAGAGAGCATTTCCACCAGCAGTGAATAAGAGTTCCTTTCTCTTCACATCCTGGCTAGCACTACTTATTGTCATTATTTGTGATGTACGCCAACCTCTGTGGTGTGAGATGATACCTCATAGTTGTTTTGATTTGGATCTCCCTGATGATTAATGATATGGAGCATATTTTCATATGCCTTTTTGCCATTTGTATTTCTTCTTGGACAAAGTGTCTGTTCATTTCTTCTCCCCATTTTTTCATGGCATTAGATTTTTTTCTTGTAAAGTTCTGTCAGTAACGTGTATATTTTGTATATTAGACCCTTATCAGATGGGTACTGGATAAATAGTTTACTCCATTCAGTGGGTGGCTCTTGAATCCTGGACACTATTTCCTTTGAATTGCAGAAGCTTCTCAGCTTAATATAGTCCCATCTGTTTATCTCTGCTTCCACTTGTGTGAAGAGTACTGTTTCTTCGTTAAAGATGCCTTTAGACTCAATGTCATGGAGTGTTTTACCTACGTGTTATTCTATATACCTTATAGTTTCAGGTCTGATATCAAGGTTTTAATCCATTTGGATTTTACCTTCTTACATGCTGTTAGCTGGGGGTATAAGTTCTCCTTTTTGCAAGTGGCTAACCAGTTGAGTCAACACCAATTGTTGAAGAGAATTTTCTTGCTCCATTTAGGAATTCTTGCTCCTTTATTAAAAATTAAGTGATTGTATGTCTGGGGAGCATTCTTGAGTACTCAAGTCTATTCCACTTATCTGAGGGTCTGTATTTTTTCCAATATCATGCTGTTTATATAACTATTGCTTTTTAATAGTCTAAAGTTGGGGAAAGTAAGCCTCCTATATTCCTTTTCCTAATAACTGCTTTAGCTATTCAAGCTATTCACTTGTTCCAAATTAATTTCAAAAGTGCTTGATCCACTTCTATGGAGTATGTCATGGGTATCTTTAGAGGGATCATATTAAATCTACAATGCTTTGGACAGCATTGCCACTTTAATGATGTTAACCTGCCAATCCATGAGCAGGGTACGTGTTTTCATTTTCTGGTGTCCTCTCTTATTTCTTGGAGCAGTGTTTTATAATTTTCTTTGTATAGTTCCTTCACGTCTTTAGTCAAGTTGACTCCAAAATATTTGAGATTGTGTGCCATTAATGTGAATGGGGTCATTTTTTAATCTCCATTTCTTCCCTATCATTATTGGTATATAAAAAGGCCATTGTTTTTTGTGTGTTAATATTGTAGGCTGCCACATTGCTATATACACATATTGTTTCTAGAAGCTTATAACCTTCCACTGCTGAATAAGGAGGACATAGCATATCTAAACACACCCATCACTATTGAGGAAATTAAAATGATAATAAAAGGTTTGCCTAAAACCAAAAGCCAACACCAGATTGTTTCACAAATGAATTCTTTAAAACCTTTCAAGAGGAACTACTACCTATCTTGGCCAGGCTCTTTCATAAAATTGAAAAAAAAAAATGGGAACACTTCCAAATAGCTTTTATGAAGCCAAACATCACCTTGATACTAAAACCAGACAGAGATACTGCCCAAAAATAAAACTATAGACCAATGTCCCTGATGAACACAGATGCAAAGATCCTGAAACAAAATCCTGGCAAATAGGAATCAGTGCTTCATGAAGACGATCATTCACTATGACCAAGTAGGTTTTATCCCAGGAATGTAAGGGTGGTTTAACATCCGAAAATCTATCAACATAATACAAAACATCAACAACAAGAAAAATAAAAATTCCATGATCATATCAATAGATGCAGAGAAAGCATTTGATAAGGTCCAACACTCATTCTTGATAAAAATCCTCAGCAAGAACCTTTCTCAATACGGTTAAGGCCATCTACCTACCACAAGCCAATGGCAAATATTATTCTCAATTGAGAAAAACTAAAATCCTTTCCTCTAAATTCTGACACAAGACAATGCTGTCCTCTCTCACCATTTCTATTCAACATAGTACTGGAACTATTTGCTATAGCAATTAGGCAAGAAAAAGTTATCAAGGAAATCCAGACAGGAAAGGAAAAAGTCAGCTCTGTTTGCAGATAATATGATACTATACTTAGAAGACCCTAAAGACTCTAGCAAAGGGCTTTTTATATTATCCAGCAATTAACTCCAAGGTTCCTAAAGCACAAGCAGAAAGAATTTTTTTCAGTCCTGTGTTCATTGCAGCATTATTCACAATAGTCCATACCTGGATATGAGAAGCCCAGCTTTCAAGAGCAGGTGACTGAATTGACTGGATAAAGTAATGCACAATGGTATACTATGTTGTCAGAAGAAAAGATGATGTAATGCAATCTGCTGCTAATAGATGGATCTGGACAGTATTCTGTTGAAATTAGTCAAAAGTGGGGAATAGACTCAGAGTAATCTCCCTTATACGTATATAAGCAAACTTTCTAGAAGGATATTAAATGACCACAGGCAATAGAAATGAAGAGTATGATAACTGGTCTTTAGTAGGAAGCTTGCCACTGAGAGAGGGGGCCATTATGGAAGGTGACACTAGAACAATCATGGAGGGGTAATGTGTCTGTCATGATGGGAAAGAAATTGGGTACATTGTTGAAGGTAGTTGAATTGGTTTTGGAACATTATATGCCTGAAATGCAACTAAAATGTATTTATAATTCATGGTTATTGTATAAAAATACATTACTTTAAAAAAAGGAATGCAAGAGAAACCCTAAAACTAGACTTTAAGTAATGTGGTACAATGCCCTTAGTGTGCACAGTTACTTTACCTCAGCATCCTCAAGGTGCCCAATTGCCCAATCCATTTGTGCACAGACTTTAGTCCATCTACAATTTCCTTTTTAATCCACAATGCAAGGAAGATAGAAATTTGCCATGAAAATTTAAAAGGAAAACACACAAACATTTTGAAATAAACAGCATATGACCAAATATAATCTGCATCAAATAAAAGAAAAATCAAAAAGATTCCTGAAAACAGATTGGAGATACATGCTCTCACACCATGTAAGATGCAATTTAGGTTTTCATGAATAAACAAGAAAATAATCAAACAACCTAATATGTCTTTAAAACCTCAAAAATTAAAAGAAAGCAAATAAAATTCAAATTAATTTGAAGAATGCTGATTTTTTTAATTTACGGCTTCGAGGGCCAGAGAAATAGCACAGTTGAATGGCACTTGCTTTGCACATGTGCAATGGGAGTTTGATCACTGGCATCCCATATATTTTCTATATCTGCTGCAGGAGTGAACATTGAGGACAGGGAAAGGATCAGCAGTATTTAAATAACAAAATAAATGAAATCAACATTTTTTGAAAGGTAAACAAGATGACAAAGCCTTAAAATACAAATGAAGAGTTGTATAAATAATGTTATACCGGTAAGCTGGAGAGCAGAAAATAAATAGATATTTAGAATATAACAACCCTATTTCTTGTTCATGATAAAACAGAAACACAAGTAAATGGTTCTGAAGTCAAAACATAATCAAATATAATAAAATTTATCTATGTTTCAGACAAATTCTCTAGTGAATTCTTCAAACATTTCCAAGAAAACCTAACATTTATCCTCCTCAAGTTCTTTTTTGAGGTTGATGAAACATGGATACTTCTATGTTTGTAAGAAGTCAAAATTGCTCTGATACCAAAAGCAGGTAGGTGAATCATAAACAAGAAAAGACAAAACTCTTTGTTGATCATTGATGCAAATACACTCAACAAAATTTTACTTAACTGAATCCAACAATACACTAAAATAATGATACATATTATAAACTGAGACTTATCACTGTGTTGAAATGATAGTATAATACATGTAAACCAGTAATAATGATAAGCAACAATGAAGGGAAAGAAATATCATATATAAATATAAGTAAGTTGAGATAAATTTTTCATTAAGGTACACAGCAAAATAAAATAAATTTATTCCATACAGCAAAGGTCACTTATAATAAAATAATGCACAATCATGCAAAATTGTAAACTTTTCGGCTAAAATTAAGTACAAGACTAGGATACTTATCATGACCATTATTATTCAACATTTTAATGGAAGTTAAAAACAGATTAATAAAGCATAAAAGAGAAATTAATGTAATAAAAACAGAAAATAGCAAAAATATTATTACTAGATAGCATGTTATGCATATTGGCCTTCAACTATTTTATTAAAACCTGATAGTATCTATATGCTTTTATATACATGTATATATCTAAAAGCAAACTAAAATTAATTAAAATAATCTTTTGGATTTTTGTGTTATTTTGCTTTTGAGTCACACCCAGAAATTCTCAGGTGTTACTCCTGACACTTTTCTCACAAAAGTATATTGGATGCCAGAATTGAACCCAAGTTGGTCATGCTCAAGCCAAACACCCTTCCTTTGTACTACCATTCAGCTCATCTCATGGATTTTATACTAAAAATATGTTGAAGAGAAAGGGAAAAAATCATTCCCATTTACCATTTCTCAAAAAAAAATCAAATAAAAAGATATAATTTAACAAAGGTGTTATATGTTTATCTGCTTTTAAAATAATTAGGTAATATAAGAAAATTTAAAATATTCCACATTCTTGTATAGAGAAATAGATATAATTACAATTATCCAATCATTCATTCATCAAAATATCTATAAAACTCCCATGAAATTTGTTAAGAATAAATAATTTTAAATTTTGCATGAATCATAAAATTACCTAAATAGTGACATTAATTTTAGAAAGTAAAATATGATTGATGGCACTGCATCAAATTACTTTGAATTGTATTATAAAACTATAGTTATCAAAACTGAGGGACCAGAGTGTTAGCACAGTGATCAGGCATTTGTCTTGAACATGGCTGACCCAGGATGAACCTGGGTTCTATTCCCGGAATTCCATATGGTCCCCCATGCCAGGAGCAATTTCTGAACGTATAGCGAGGAGTAACCCCAGAGTGTCACTACCACTGCGCTACTACTCTGGCCCCCAACCAGGAGCGATTTCTGAGCACATAACCAGGAGTAATACCTGAGCGTCAGTGAGTATGGCCCAATAAACCAACCAACCAAACAAACAAATAATAAAAACAAAAGCAACAAACAAAAACTGAGTAAAACTAGAATAAAAATCAATCATTAAAAAAATAAATCATGAGCCCGGAGAGATAGCACAGCGGTGTTTGCCTTGCAAGCAGCCGATCCAGGACCAAAGGTGGTTGGTTCGAATCCAGGTGTCCAATATGGTCCCAGGTGCTTGCCAGGAGCTATTTCTGGGCAGACAGCCAGGAATAACCCCTGAGCACTGCCGGGTGTGGCCCCCAAACAAAAAAACAAACAAAAACAACAACAACAAAAAAAACAAAAAATCATTCCTCTGTTATATATGAAGAAGAGTTAAATAGACATTTCTCCAAAAGAGACTTTCAGGTGACCAAAAAGAGGGTTCACCATGATTTCCTCTTAAGTTAATGAAAAAGAGAGTGACAATAAGACATTCCCTCTAACTAATTAATATAGTCTATATAAAAAAGACCAGAAACAAATAAATGTCAGGTATATAGTGAATAAGGAACCGTCATTAAAGGTTTATAAGATTATAAATGGGTTCAGTTTCTTTTTTATTTATTTTATTTTTTATTTCCTTTTTGGTTCAGTTTCTTTTATTTATTTTTTTTCTTATTTTTTACCCCATTCTATAGCTTTTCTTTTCTTCAAACAAAACCACAGAACTCAAATTATCTACCTTCACCTCTCAAATAGAAACAAGGAAGGGTACCAGGACCAAACAGATATATGACCACTAATAGTAAGCTAGACAAAGAGAGGACTACCTATTCTAGCAGCCCGAGGGGTGATGGTGGGGGATATGGGTTGCAGGAAGGGAACAGGGATTAGGGGGAGGACAAATTTGGTGATGGGTATTCCCCTGATTCAATGTTAATATGTACCTAAAATACTACTGTGAAAGATATGTAAACCAATATGATCAAAATAAAAATTAAAAATAAATAAAAACAAAAAATGGTGAAGTAGAAACTTGGAAGAGAAAGGGAAATAAAGTTAAAAAATGACAAAAAGAACTTGAACAGATGAAAAAAAAGCATGAGGACTAAAAAAATGAAAATACATATACTACATCACTGGACAATCCAATTACTTGATATTACTAGTTTTTTTCACCTGAAATAACCAAAACTTGAAAACAAGCAAAGTGCCTAAAGTAAAGAACTGTAGGGAATGGGCTGAAGGGATAGTAAGACACTTGCCTTGCTCTCAGTTAACCTATGTATGATCTCAACCACATATTGTCCCTATAGTCTCCAAGGAGTGATCCCTGAACACAGAATCAAGTGTAAGCACTGATTTCATCTGAATGAGGCTCAAAAGAACCACGCAAAATAATAGCAAACCAACAAAAGTATGAATTGTGTAAAACACATTGTAATATAAGAAAAATTTAAATATGCTTCAAAAATTAGATTGATTAGAGGTTGTCTAGTTAATCTGAGAAAGTCAAAAGAGAGACACAATATTATCTTATTGACATGTCGAAAGGAACAAAAAAAAAAAAACCAGAGAAAATATTTAATGAAAACTACTCCTGAGGTTTTGCCTAGTATAGTGGTAAGAAGCAAATACATAACGATCTAGGGACAGCAATAGAGGAGTTGGAATTCTGCTGCAAATTTCAGGCAATAAAATATATGCCTTGGGGCCCAGGAGATAGAATGGAGGTAAGGCGTTTGCCTTTCATGCAAAAGGTCATCGGTTCGAATCCTGGTGCCCCATATGGTCCCCCGTGCCTGCCAGGAGCAATTTCTGAGCATGGAGCCAGGAGTAACCCCTGAGCATTGCCGGGTGTGACCCAAAAACCAAAAAAAAAAAAAGTATATGCCTATGGCATAAATATAAACATTATTGTGAATCATGATGTCCCAATATATTTTTCAAAAAAACAGTATTTTTCAAAAAATATCTTATATGTGTCAAGTTTGATAGTAGCTAATGAATTGTTATAATAATTTTTAAACCTTATATTTATTTTTGTTTTGGGGGTACACCAAGCTATGCTGAGGGTTAACACTGGATCACTATTCAGGAATCACTCCACTAAGGGTTCAGGGGATCTTGGGGTCCCTTGATTTAGCCCTGATCAGCCAAATGTCAGGCAAGTACCCTACCCATGGTTTTATTTCTCTGATCCCTAATTAAGTTTTTTTTTTATTTATTATTATTATTATTTTTATTTTTATTTTTTTTTTTTTTGGTTTTTGGGTCACACCTGGCAGTGCTCAGGGGTTACTCCTGGCTCCATGTTCAGAAATTGCTCCTGGCAGGCACGGGTGACCATATGGGGCACCGGGATTCGAACCGATGACGTTTTGCATGAAAGGCAAACGCCTTACCTCCATGCTATCTCACGGGCCCCCCTAATTAAGTTTTATTTTATTTCTGAGAACACAACTTCCAGGGTTCAGGACTGACTCCCACCCCTGAGTTCAGGGATTTCTCCTGGCAAATCTTTCGGGCTTCTCTAAAGGTGCCAGCATTACAACCTTTTTGTACTGGTTATGGCTAGCTGGTGTCCACTAGCTTTAATTACTTACTTAATTACTGGGTCTCTAAGATTTCTAAGGAATGTGACCAGGACATGGAGTGTTTGATATACATGTATTTCAGAAAAATCACCAGTTATTGCACACAGTCAAACTGTTTTCTGTGTTTCAAAATATCTTAAAACACCAGAGACAACCTGTTATCTCAAGAATCTGTCATTGATATCTGGAAATAATTCTCCACTGGGAGTCTACGGAGCTCTTATATATTTTTGCTTAATCTCTTACTTCTCATTTATTCTCTAAAGATTAGACCATTTAACTGATCTGATTTACTATTAGTACAGTAAGAGTAATTCTATAAAATGATTGGATAGATCAACTTCTGATTTGGAAAACATATCAAGATGTTTCAAAACTGAAACTGTAGGGCACAAGCTTACATCCTGAAGACATGCCTAAGTAAATTGTCGATTCTATTAAAGAAGCTTTAAGGCACAATGGAGACAGCATTTCAAATAGTATTTTCTCCTTTCATTTTTTATAGTACACCAGTTCTTTATTACATTTTTGAACAGAAATGTATTTTTTCTTTGATGCACCATTTTCCATAAAATGTGGAAACAAAAAATTGACAGTAGGGATTAGAAATGGATTCAAAAATTAATACTGGAAAATGCCTCTATTCCTGGATGAGAAAATAAGAATGATTTTCCTTATAATTTTAGGTTTCCCTAAAATCTGTTCAAGGTGTATAACTTGGAGGATGAACCTTTGATAACAAATGTCTAAAAGAAGGTATCCCCAAAGCTATATAGGCTGATCCTTTTGATTTTAATAATACTCCTCTGTGATTCTGAGACAGGCCCTGGTCCAATACCAAGCATCCAATATGGTCCCCAAATCCTGTAGGAGCAATTTCTGATTGCAGAGTGAGGAGTAATCCCTGAGCGCTGCCAGGTGTGGCCCCAAAACCAAAAAAGGAAAGGAGAAAAAGGAAGAAAGAAAGGAAGAAAGAAAGAAAGAAAGAAAGAAAGAAAGAAAGAAAGAAAGAAAGAAAGAAAGAAAGAAAGAAAGAAAGGAAGGAAGGAAGGAAGGAAGGAAGGAAGGAAGGAAGGAAGGAAGGAAGGAAGGAAGGAAGAAAGAAAGAAAGAAAGAAAGAAAGAAAGAAAGAAAGAAAGAAGAATGAAGAAAGAAAGAAAGAAAGAAAGAAGATAGGAAGGAAGGAAAGAAAGGATGGAGGAGGAATGAAGGAAGAAAGGAAGAAAGAAAGGAGAAAGGAGGAAAAAAGATTGAAAAGAAAGGAAGAAAGAAAGAAATGAAAGAAAGAAGAAAGAAAAGAGAAAGAAAATAAAAAAGAATAGTTGCGTTCCTCAAAAGTACATTAACAGATATATTAACAGAAATATCTTATTGTTTATTATTAATAAATTGCAACTTTTTCCTATAACTTTAAAGTATCCAAGCTTCTGATGGGACTAAGCAAAATGTTAATTAATGTGCTTTTTCTTGTACTTAAGACATTTCTAATGGCAAGATATTCCTCTACTTGCGACAGTTCCTTCACATTTCTATGGTAATGATGCAGTCAGCCCTAAAATAAATTCTTTTGAGTGCATAATTTTAGAGAAATTCTATTCAAGTCATATTCTTAAGAATCAGCAACTATGTGAAATGAATATTCAAAAAAGATATAACTCTTTGTACACTACTTCTGTCGGCCTTGTTGAGTGACCTTTTAAAGGAAGCAGCGTTCCCAGCACTAGAGTCTTTAAAGTTATCTAATAAACGTGACAGATTTAGATGGGCTCTACACTCCAGAGACATCCAGGTAAAGGAACATTAGAGTAACATTAAAATCGCTGCCTTCTACAATTTTCCTGATAAAATCTTCCTTGAAGTATAAGAAATTTTGGCCTTTAAAGTTAGGTAAAATCATAGCTTACAACATCATTCTATTTAGATTTGTATTATGCATTAATTAAAATATGATATGTGGGCCAAGAGCTGAGCATTTGGTACATGCCTCATGTATGCCCAGTTTGGATTTGATTCTTTTTTTAAAGTAATATCTTTATTTAAACACTGTGATAACAGGCTTGATTGTAGTTGGTTATCAGACATTTAAAGAACAGCACATTCACTAGTGCAACATTCCCACTACCTATGCCATGCATCCCCCTCAACACCCTTCAGACTGTATTCAAGACAGTCTTTCTACCTCTCTCAATCATGAAATTATTATGACAGTTGTCAGGGTAGTTATTTCTCTAATTGCACTCACCACTCTTTGTGGTGAGTCCCATATCATGAGCCATTCCTTCCAGCCCCTCATCTCAATTGGGCATTATTACAATAAATTCTTTTTTTTTAAATCCATAGCTGAGTGAGGCTATTCTATGTATGTCTCTCTTGCTCTGACTTATTTAACTTAGAATAATAAATGCCATGTACATCCATGAATAGGAAAATTTCATGACTTTATCTCTCCTGAGGGCTGCATTATATTTCTTTGTGTATTTGTAACACAGTTTCTTTAGCCATTCATCTGTTGAAGGGCATCTTGGTTGTTTCCAGAATCTGGCTATTATAAATAGTACTACAATAAAATAGTGTGAGGAAGGCTTTTTGTATTGTGTTTTTTATTTTTTATTTTTGTTCCTAGGGTATATACCTAGGGGTGATATCAAATAGGAGCTCAATTTCCAGTTTTTTGAGGAATCTCCATATTGTTTTCCATAAAGTCTGGACTAGATGGCATTCTCACCACTGTGAATAAGAGGTCCTTTCTTTCCACATCCCCATAAGCACTGAATGTTCTTATTTTATGTGATGTGTGCTAGTCTGTGGCATGAGATTGTACCTCATTGTTGTTTTAATGTGTATCTCCCTGATGATTAGTGATGTGAAGCAGTTTTTCATGTGCCTTTTTGCCATTTGTATTTCTTTGTTGAGGAAGTGTCTGTTCATTTCTTGTCTTTATTTTTTTATGAGGTTAGATGTTTTATTCTTGATAAGTTCTGTCAGTACTTTGTATATCTTAGATATTAGCCCCCTATCTGATGGGTATTGAATGAATAGTTTCTCCCAATCTGCTGGTGTCTTTTGTAACTTAGGCACTATTTCCTTTAAGATGCAAAAGCTTTTTTGGGAATGGAGGTGGAGGGAGGAAAACTTGGTGATGGGAATTCCCCTGATTCACTGTTTATTTGTAAATGGAATATTACTGTGAATATCATGTAAACCACTATGATTAAAATAAAATAAAAATAAATAAATAAATAAAATCAAAAAAAAAGAAAAAAGAAAAAATAAGATGCAAAGGCTTCTTAGCTTAATAGAGTCCTATTGGTTTATCTCCACTTCAACTTGTTTGGAGAGTGCTGTTACCTCATTGAATATGTCTTTAGTCTCAATGGCATGGAGTGTTTTACCTACGTGTTGTTCTATATACCTTATGGTATCAGGTCTGATATCGAGGACCTTAATCCATTTGGATTTTACCTTCATACATGATGTTAGCTGGGGGTCTAAGTTCACTTTTTTGAAAGTCACTTGCCAGTTGTGCCAACACAACTTGTTGAGGAAGTTTTATATGCTCCATTTAGTGTTTCTTGCTTCTTTATCAAAGATTAGGTGATTGTATGTCTGGGGAATATTCTTTTAGTACTCAAGCCTATTCCACTGATCTGAGGGTCTGTCTTTATTCCAATACCATGCTGTTTTGATAACTACTGCTTTGTAGTACAGTTCATCACTATTGATGAAATTAAAATGGTAACCAAATATCTACCCGAAAACAAAAGCTCAGGCCCAGATGAATTCACTAATGAATTCTTTTAAATCTTTCAAGAAGAACTACTACCAATCCTGGCAAGACTCTTTCATGAAATAAAAAAAAAAAAAAACGGGAACATTCCCAAACAGCTTTTATGAAGCCAACATTACCTTGATACCAAAACCAGACAGAGATGCTACCAAAAAAGAAAATTACATACTAATACCCCTGATGAACACAGATGCAAAGACCCTCAACAAAATCCTGGCAAATAGGATTCAACGCCGCATCAAGAAATAATTTATTATGATCAAGTACGTATCATCCCAGGAATGCAAGCATGGTTTAACATCCATTAATCTATCAGCATAATCACAACATCAACAACAAGGAAAATAAAAATTATATGATCATATCAATAGATGCAGAGAGCATTTGATAAGGTCCAATAATGATTCTTGATCAAAACTCTCAGCAAGATGGGAATAAAAGGAACTTTTCTCAATATACTTAAGGCCATCTACCATAAGCCAGTGGCAAACCAAAATCCTTCCATCTTTATTCTGGCACAAGGCAAGGCTGTCCTCTCTCACCACTCCTATTCAATATAGCACTGGAAGTACTTGCTATAGCAATTAGGCAAGAAAAAGATATCAAGGGAATCCAGATAGGAAAAGAAGAAGTCAAGCTCTCGCTTTTTGCAGATGACATGATACTCTACTTAGAAAACCCTAAAGACTCTACCAAAAAACGTCTAGAAACAATAGACTCAAATAGCAAGGTGGCAGGCTACAAAATTAACACACCAAAAACAATGGTCTTTCTATACTCCAATAATAATAGGGAAGAAATGGACATTAAGAAAACAACCCCATTCACATTACTGCCACACAAACTAAAATACCTTGGAGTCAACTTAACTAAAGCTGTGAGGGAGCTATACAAAGAAAACTGTAAAACTCTCCTCCATGAAATAAGAGAGGACACACGAAAATGAAAACACATACCCTGCTTATGGATTGGCAGGATTAACATAATTAAAATGACAATACTCCCCAAAGCATTGTACAGATTTAATGCGATCCCTCTAAAGACACCCATGACATTCTTCAAAGAAGTGGATCAAGCACATTTGAAATTCATTTGAGACAATAAACACCCTCGAATAGCTAAAGCAATCATTGGCAAAAGAATCTGGAGGCATTACTTTCCCCAACCAACAAGATTTTTGAAGAATTTTTTTTTGTATTTTTAAAGATGACTGTCTTTAAAACCCATAATTTACAAGATTGTTCAAAATAAAATTAAAAGCATATTTTTTGCTTTTATTCCACAATTAAGTAGTTCAGGATTGAGTTTCAGTCAGTACAAATACAACAGGCTTGATGAGTTCTTGTCCCATTTCCAGTCACCAGTGTCAACAATTTCCTTCCCCACTGCCCTCTCCCACGGCATACCTCTGTGATAGATTATTTTCTTCTCCCTTTCTATATATGTATATTTACATATGTTATAGATTTATATGTGAATATATATTCATATATGGATATACATATTAATATGTACACTTACATATATTTCCTCTTAGATATTGTACTTGTACTATTGTTACTAAAGTAATATTATATATTTGCCTGTTTTCTAAGTCATGTATTTTAGATTTTGGTCTATCATTAAATCTTCAGTAAATTTGAAGCCAATCTTGAACATAATCCATAATCTTGTTCAATTTTATTTTTTAACAGGTGAGTATATAGTTTCCCACATATCATTGGTTGTTGAGGGTTTCACTCATCAATGTTACATATTTGGCTCCTTTGTACAAATTAACGAGAAAGCTAAACAAATGTTTCATAGTGTAAGAAAATCTAAACAACTTTTTTTTATCAATATAATGACTTACAGATGTTCAACAGAGCAAATAAAGAAATGCTCATCATCAATGACCATTAGGGAAATGCAAATTTTAAAAGAAAATGAGACTTCGTTGTAGCATGAACAGCTAATGTCAAAAAGTCCAAAAAATAGCAACTGCTTGCTGGAATGTAGGTCAAGTCAGCTCTTTGACAATGTTGTTGGAACTGTCAACTTTTTTGGCCTTTACATAAATCAGTAATAAGTTTTCAAACACTAAAATATAACAAAAATATTACAGATAATTTCAATATTAAGGTATCATTTCAAAAATACATAAACACAATTTTAAACAATTTTTAGCAATATTTAAAATAAGCAAGATATAGAGGAAGTAATAGTACCCAACAATGATAAATGCAAAGAAGTTGTGATACTATTATAAATAAATTTTATCTAAGACTAAAGAGATAGTATAGAGATTAAGGCATTTGCCTTTTTATTCATTTGATCTCAGTAGGACCCTAACAAGAAATATGATCCCAGAGTATTGTCAGAAGTGTTCCTTAAACTCAGAGTCAGGAGTTAACCTTGAGCAACAAGTATATTTCCAAATCTTTCTCAGTCACACCAAAGGGAAAGATATACTATTCCTCCAAACACACGCACACACATAGTTCTATTTTTGCAGCATAGACTGGATTTAAAATATTTAATTTTTTATTTAAAGCATTGTTGAATGAAAATTTATTCATAGTTGAGTTTTAAACATACAATCTTTCAGCACCAGTGCCACCAAAAGTGTTACCCCTCTTTCACCAATATTCTCAGGGTTCATCCCATGCCACCACAAACTTTTTTAAGTTTGGTTGGTAGTTTGGAAGTCCTGAATTCATTGTTGTTAACTTTGTGGATTAGATATTTAGTCCTGTCCTTTCTTATCCTCATCAATGCAACGGAGTTCCCTTGGCCCTGTCCCACATTATTTCACACTTGTATTTTTTCTCTTCAAATCAATTTCTTTCTTCTCACAATCCACTGCAGTCAAGAGTTACCTAGACAACCCCATTCAAACCATCGCATTCCTCTATGCCAGTGCTTCTCAATTATTTTCTGTCATGCCCCCCTAGGAAGAAGAAAACATTTTTCACACTCCCAAGCTACTCTAAATAGTATCTTTATTAAAAAATTTAACCTGCAAAACAAAAATGTATGAAGTAATTTGGGCTGATTTTTTTTAATAAGAGGTGATGCCTGGATTAATGGCTATAATGAGCACATTCTAAGCGGGGTTTGAAGGAGGACACAGCAGCTCTCACCTCCTGAGACATACAGAGACATAAACACGAGGCTTAGCTTGTTATGACAGTGTTTGCAGAGGTCAAACACGCCCCCTTCACGGAGCCTTGCGTCCCCGCCCCCCGGGGGGGGGGTAACTATTTGAGAAGCACTGCTCTATGCAGTAATTTTCTTATTGATCTAATCCTATATGAGTTCTTCTTTTTCTGTCTTACTTAAATTAACTTAATTTCCACCAGTTTCACCTATGTTGGTGTAAATTGTATGATTTCATCATTCCTTGCAGCTATATAGTGTTTCATTGTATATATATGTACCACATCCTCATGATCAACTCATTTGTTGTTGGAAATCTAGGTCTTAATAAGCGCTGCGAGGAATAGTGTTGTCCACATATTCTTTTGGATGAAGTATTTCTGCCCTGGGAAAATATAGCCAAAATTGGGGTTGTTGGTCATAAGGCATTTCAATTCTGAGTTTACTGAGAACTCTATATTTGTTCCATAGGGCTTGGACCAGGCAACATTTTTATAAGCACCGGATAATTCCTTTTTTACCATATTCCCTACACACAAATTCCCAGTACTTATGATATGTGACATCTTATCTGGTATAAGATATCTCATTGTACCTCGATTTGAATTTTCCTACTAAATGATGTTGCATATTATTTTATCTGTCTTTTGGCTACCCTTTGATCTTACTCACAGATATTACTCTTCATAGTCCCTCATTTCTAGTTTATCATATTTTGTTTGATTAATCTTTATGAGTACTTTCTATATTCTATATTTTAATCATTTATCTGATCGCTGAGTGAAACTATTCCTTCCATTCATTATTTTTTGCCTTTCAGAATTTTAGTCTGATGTAGTCCCATTTATTTAGATTTGATTTTATAACCCATACTATTGGCATCATATAATTGATGATCTTTAAGGCCTAGGTCTTTGTGTATTCTGCTTATGTTTTCGTCATTGTGCTTTATGGACTCAAGCATTTTATCATGGTTTTTTAAGCCACTTTAAGTTGGCTTTTGTGTAAAGTATGAGATGTGGATCTAGGTTTAATTTCTTACTTGTGGTTATACAATTGACCCAAAACCATGTGTTCAAAAAGCTAGTTTTTTTGTTATCAACTCCTCTGTCAAAGATTATTTGACCATATAACTTGGGGGTTTATTAGTATCCTTACATTTCTTCAATCCATTTTAAGTCTTTTTTTTTATTTTTATTATTATTATTATTTTTTTGTGGTTTTTGGGTCACACCCGGCAGTGCTCAGGGGTTACTCCTGGCTCCATGCTCAGAAATCGCTCCTGGCAGGCATGGGGGATCATATGGGGCACCAGGATTTGAACCGATGACCATTTGCATGAAAGGCAAACGCCTTACCTCCATGCTATCTCCAGGCCCCCATTACGTCTTTTGTATAACTTTTCCAAATCAAATATGGATATAATTTGTCCTCAAAGACATCGATACAGTTATTCCCCTGTGTATTCTGTTTCTATAGCATGTTAATGTATTCTTTAGCATTTTCAATTCCATTTGTATAGAACATTTCATCTTCTTTGAATAACTTGATCATATAATCTACTGATTATTTAATTTTGCTGGCTAGTGCCTCCTTTATTTCAGCAGATAATGTTTAAGTGTTGATCTTTAGGCTTAATTAGGGTCAGACATATTGATGGGTTTAGAGATCTGCTTAGGTTCTTTTATCAGCAACTGTAGTTAATCACTGTAATTTTCCTATTGTTATTTGTATTTTGTGGGTTTTGTTAATTTATTGAAACCACTGTATTTACAGACTTCTTCATAGTTGGACTTCAAACATTCAATATTTCAGGGCCTATCCCACCACCAGTGTCAACCTCCCACCACCAATATATCCTGAATGCGTCTCATGCCACAACCCCTGCCCCCCATCCTGCCAATATAATAGGCACATTTTAAGTTTTTATTGTTACATTTTGAGGCTCATGATTTTATTGTTGTTGACTTTGATTGCATATTAGTTTTGTATTTTTTTAACATCACCAACAAACCTGAGACCTCACAGACCATGTACCCCATCAATTGTAATTCTTTTCCTCCACTAAATTTCTTTCTTATCCTCAGTATACTCTGTGGCCAAGAGTATTCAAGTTAACTTCCACTTAAAACATTAGATTTTTTTCATGCAGTTCTTCTAAATACCACACATAAGTGATAGCATTCTGAATTTATCCTTCTTCTGGCTTACTTTATTTAACATAATATCTCCCAGTTTAATTCATGCTACAGCAAATTGTATGACTGAATCATTCCTTACAGATAAATAGTACTGAATTGTATATTTATACCAGATCTCAATGATCTACTCATCTATTGTTGAACATCTAAGTTGATTCCAACTCTTACCTATTGTGCTAACTTGTACAATGAATAGCAATGTTCATACATCCATTGGGGTTTTAATGGTGAAGTTAAAGGTGGTTACTAATACATATGCCTCTTAGGTTATTTTCCTAACCTTGGAAGGATATTTGAATATATTAAGAAAACTATGACACTAAGAAACTATTACTCTGGTTGACTGAGTTTTGAGTTTGAGAGAAAGAAGGGACAATATCTAAATCTTTGCAAATAGAAGACATAAATTAAATTATCTTTTCACAGCTGAATTATCATATGTGCGATTTTGGGACCCAAGGGCAGACAGATATCAGTACTGGTGGCTTTTTTGGTCCTGATTCTCAAGACAAGGGCATTGTCATGTTATTTGTTCTAAGGGTCTGGCACAGGGAGGTGGAGACATGCAGTTCCAGAGGAACAGGAACCACCTTAAGTATGACACATTTGGAACCTGAGTCAGAACTGTTAACTTTTTGACCCTGAAGTTCAGGAAAAGAGCAGCACTTCATCTACAGGGTCTGTGATCTGGCATTGGATAGATTTATACTCTAGCATTCCTTAAAAAATGATGTCAGAAAGTTAAAAAACAACTACTTGATGATTACACTCTTATTACAAAGAAAATAAAGAAGTTTTGTACGAAGTAAATATACCTTGAACTCTATGACACATTTGAGTTTAACAAGTGACAATGGGAAAATGTCAAATGAGTTCGAAGAAGCACTATGGAACAACAATTTTTCGCGAATTGACGGTGGGTGTGTCATGGCAACATTTCACCTAAAAGAAACATTGACTAGTTAAAGTTTCGTTGTTGTTGTTTATTTGATGTTTGGATCACACTCAGTGATATTCAGGGGTTCCTCTTGAGTTGGCTACGTTCAAGGCAAACACCTTACCACTGTGCTATCACTCTGGTCCTTACTACTTAATGTTAAACTATTTTAATTACAAAATCTTCAATCTCTTCCTTGTAAATTATGTCACTTTCTAGGCTAAATAAATTAGAACATAGAAAACTAAGAATAAATATCTCAGTAACAAGCACACATGTATATATTTTTGATAGAAAAATAAAATATCTATCACTGTACTTATGAATTTTGTCTGAATTTATTTTGTTCATTTTCAGAATGGGGTAATGTGATGCAGTCTGGAATTGATACATTTTCAAATAGGAGGACTGACTATATTAATAAAATTAGTATTATTATAGATTATATCTTTTAGTATCATTGATAGTGTTAGTAGTTTTATTTTTGTATCTATTAGTATAATAGTATTATATGTATTAGTAAAATGTATTATTTAATATAAAATTTTTAATTGGTTTTACCTCCTTATTTTAAAATGCACTTAGGAAAAATTTATTATGTGGAATTTCCAGCATCCCATATGTTCTTTCATGCTTACCAGGAGTAATTCCTGAGTACAACTCAGTACAATGCCAGGATCAACTCTAAACACTGCTGAGTATATCCTCCAAATTTTGGTCAGATGTACTCAATGTAACAAATAGCATAATGACTTTGGGGGCCAGTAGGTCAGCACTTGCTTTGCAAATAACCAATCCAGACTTTACTCCTGCACTTGTTATGATTTCCTAAGACTGTCAGGAATGTTCCCTGAGCAAACAGCTCAGAATAAGCTTCAATACAGCCCTGTGTTGTCTAAAAACAAACAAAAAAACCCAAAATATATGCACAAAATAATGTCAGAAGATAGATAATTGGTAGCATAATATCCTTTAATTTTTATTATAAATATTGATTGGTATAAACCTTTACTATACAAATCATTTATATCTCTGCGATATTGCATGTATATTCTTTGCATATGTCATAAAATATTTAATATCTTTATTTAAGCACCTGGATTACAGACATAATTGTAATTGGGTTTCAGTCATATAGAAAACACCAGTGAAACATTCCCATCACCAATTCCTCAAAACTCCCTCCACACATATTCACCCTCCTCCCACTTATATTTGAGACAGGCTTTCTACTTGCCATAAAATATTTCACTGATCAGTCATTAGTGAAATTCATTTATGCATTCAGAGATCTGATATAATCCCTACAGAATAAAAATTCGAAGAGGATTTTTAATCTCAAAGAACTCAAAGTTTATGTACTGAAAATAATGACAATAATATCATTTTATAAGCTCTGAGGAGAATTTTGGAACAAAACTTATCTCAATAATCCTCAAAGATAATCATCTAATCACCTAGAAATATAAAGGAAACAATAATATCTCCATGTTAAACATAAAAGAACTGAGAGACGAAGGGATTAAATAATTTAGCAGGGTCATAGCCCACATTACAGAAACAGATGTGAGTAAAAGCCATATCTGTTAAGCTAATTTATCCCACCTGACAAGAAAGAAGACAAGACAAATGAAAAAGAAGTGCCATAAAACCTTATATAATATATTATATAACATCTATTTATAAATTTTTAAATAAATATGTAAAATGATTATATAGAGCAGCAGTTTATTCTTACATTAATTAACTAGATAAATGACCTGAGATCACTAAAAATCAAACATTGGATATTTTGGAGAAGTACATTGTAAATGAGGAAATGAAAGCATAACTCCTTAATTAAGAGTTAGTTACCTTATTATTTTCTTAGCAAATCTAATTTCCAATTCAAAGAAAAGATAATAATATATTAATATTGTATTATCCAATTATTTACCAATTATTTTGTTTGCACCCTTTTACTTGCTGATCTTTCCAAGTTAGCACTTAAAGATATGTTCCTTTTTTTTTATTAATTTTTGTGAACAAAGAAGTGTCTCAAATATCAAATTACAGTGGTAGAGTAGCATAAGATACTTACAATATTCTCCTACCTATTTAAATGAAGGAATTAATATCATTAAAGCAATTTTTAATTCAGTCATAAAAATATTCCAATTTTCATGGGCTGAGGAGATAGTATGTGTTGGACACAGCTGATCCAGCTTTAATTCTGATCATTGTACATTGTTCCCTGAAATCTTTCAGTAGTGATATTTGTATACAGAAACAGGAATATCCTCTGAGTACTGCTGGGTGTGGCCAAAACTTATAAAAAAGTAAAATGACTAAACTAAAAATATTTTTCCTATATAATGTTTTCCTGGTTCCTACTAATTTAAGTGCAAGCTGCATTTGCTTATTACGTGAACTATGTTTTCAACTAAGTCACAGAGTAGCAAGTTAGATAAGGGAATAAAACCCAGCCATTTTCTACCTGCAGGATACAATGTAAAATTTCAGAATAGACATAGGCTCAGAGTAAAAGTATAGAAAACAATTATACAAACTAGTAGGAAACAAAAGAAGTTGGGATAGACATACCTACATCAGATCAAATTGCATTCAACCTCAAAAAGTACTTAGTGAAAATGATGGAAACTACTTATTGTTCAGAGGAACAGTAGAACAATGAGAACTAACCTATCAACATTTACACAACAAATATAGAGTCAGCAAAGTATGTAAGGCTTTTGTTCACAAACCTAGAGAAACATATGGACAGAAACTTGTTATTGGAGATATTAACATGCCTCTCTAGCCACTGGACAAATCCAGTAGGCAGAACACTAGAAAAGACTTAGCAGCTCTAAATGAGAAAATAGAATAATTAGGATTAATGTATCTATACAGGCCTTTTGTCCTCAAAAAGCTGAATACATATTCTTCTTAATTGCACATGGAACCTTCTATAGGATAAATCACAATTTAGGTCACAATTCTAAATTACATAAATTCACAAATGTAATTATTATTCAAAGCTTCCTATCAGAACACGATGCTATTGAGACCAAGACTGATTGTAGAAAGATGTGGAGAATTAAAAAAATTAAAAAAAAATAAAATAAAAAAAAGAAAGATGTGGAGAAAATATAACACTGGGACACTAATAATAACATGCTATTCAACAGCAGCTAGATCAAAGAGGAAATGAGGGGAAAAAATAGCGACTCCTTCAGACTAATGATGATGAAGAAACAAATTATCAAAATCCATGAGACATAGCAAAATCTGTAATTAGGGGAAAATTCATACAATACAGGCCTACAGTAGGAAAGAAGAAAAAGACAAAATAAACAACCAAAATGCACACTTAAATATTTAGAAAGGCAGCAGCAAAGGAACACAAACACATACACAGGGAAAGGAATAATAAAACCAAAGCAGAAATCAACAATTTAGAAAAAAAGGAAATAATACAAAAATACAGGAGCTGTTTTATTTTTTTGAAAAAATAAATAAAATAGACAAACCACTTGCAATCATCACAATGAAAAAGGGAAAATATTCAGATAAATGACATCAGAAATAAATGAGATGTCACAACCAAAACACCAAAATCCAATCCATTATAATAGATTATTATGAACAACTATATTAGGTTAGCTAAAGAATCTAGAAGAAATGGACAGATTTCTGGAAAATTATAATTTCCCCATGTGAATGAGGAGGAAGTAAAAAGCCTAAACAGGCCATTCACAAGTAAGAAAATTATAAGAAATATTAAGATACTCCCGAAGAGGGGTCAGAGTGGTGACACAAGCAGTAGGGCATTTGCCTTGCACATGGTATCCTAAGACACACTGTGATTTGATCTCCCGGATGTCCCATGTGGTCCCCAAGCCAGGACCTATCATGAGCACATAGCCAGGAGTAAACAGTAACCAGTAACTGAGTGTTACTGGGTGTGGCCCAAAAAGCGAAATAGAAAGAAAGAGAAAAGGAAAGAAAGAAAAAAAGAAAGAAGAAAAAGAGAAAGAAAGAAAAGGAGAAAAGAGAGAAAAGAAAGGAAAGAAACAAAAGAAAAAAGAGAAAGAAAGTAAGAAAGAGAAAGAAAAAATAAATGAAAGAAAGAAAAAGAAAGAAAGAAAAGAAAGAAATAAGGAAGGAAAGAAGAAAGAGAGAGTAAGAATGAAAAATAAAGAAAGAAAAAAGAAAAAGATGAAAGAAAGAAAGAAAGAAGAAGAAAATCGAGGGAGCTAGGCTCTCATCCACTGTGGCAGGGAGTGGAATTGCACCGGCTGCTAGGTAGAGGGGAGAGGGTAATTGAGACTGCACTGGCATTGGAAGAAGGGAGAGGGCCCAAACCTCACTGAGCTCACCAAACTCAAAAGCGAGTTGAAATCTGAAGAAACTGCACCCCAAGCCAAACCAATAAATGAAAAAGAGAAGAAAGAAAGAAAAAGAAAGAAGAAAGGAAGAAAGAAAATAAAATCACAGGACCAGCTGAAAGGATGGGGCCAAGTGCCAAGAGATGTCAGGTGCATTGGCAGTGTAAAAGAACAGAATTGAATATCTAAGCTAAAGGCAACAACAATGAAATATAGAGACCTACACTTTAGCAATCTAAATTGAAATGGGTCTGTTATATTGTTGACAAGTTGTGGGACAAGAAGGGATGTTTAGGAATACATCTAGGGAATATTCGTGGAGAGAGGTCAACACTGTGAATGGATTATATCCGATTCACTGTATTTCTAAAATCCAACTATGAAGGACTTTATAAATCACAATGGTTTCAAAATTTTTTTTTAAATCATAAAACTAAATCATGAAATTAAACAAGAACACTCATTCTTGTATAATTCATTGGTTCACTTAAAGTCTTAAAATCATACCCTAGATGCTTTGAAAGGAAATTCTCTTTTTTCTTTAACTGATAGCCACTTCAATTTTAGTTTTTTTGTGGTTGGGAGAATCTATAAATAAGAAATAGATTTATATCTGTACCCAGTTATTTCCGGTTCTCATATAACTTTAATTTATGTTTAATGCAACTTCATTTGTCCCAGAAATGCTTTCTTTTTTTCCCTTAGGTAGTATGCACCATCTATTACTAAAACTAGTCAATCAAATATTGTTGCCACATTTAGCACTGTTGCATAACAATGAAACAATTCCTACACCTTTTCCAATAAAATATTCATTATTTTACTGATGCCTATGTATTTCAATAGCTCTTTTATTGTCTCTAAATATTCTTTTCAAATACCTACCGTTCACAACCATAATCCAAGACATGTTTTATATTTTGGTTATCCTCTACACACTTTCTTTTCTAGAAATGTGTTCCAAGTATTACTGATGCATAGCGGATCACTCCAACATTTAGCAGATTAAAACAACTGCCATTTATTTTTCTCACAAATCTGCAGTTCAGAAACAGTTCACTGGAATTAACTCAAGCAACACCCTTCAGGCAGCTTGGCTGATATATTAAGGACGTACTTTCAGATCATAGTGCCAGTCTAGTAAGTTGGTGCTGTTGAAGTAGTTAGAGAATAAGGATAAATAAAACAACATCCTCAGACTCAAAAGCCACCATTAAATTCGATTAGTACTTTTCAGGCTACTTTGAACCAGTGCAAGTGTGTTCAAGGTTTGAATTTCCCTTACTCTCTTATATCAGCAAAATACAATCTTTACTTTTATAAATGCCTTTTACTGGGCATGTGATACATGAAGCAGCATTAAAACCAAATATACAGGTACAGAGATGAGAAATTCTCTATATCATGCTTCTTAATCTTCTTTCACCCAATAAAAAATTCAGTCCAATTTCCTTCAGATAATTATCATGGATCTTCTTTTGATGACTTCTGTTAGTTCAATTAAGACCCCTTACCATAAGAGTCTCATGCTATATTGCCCCCTTGTTATTTATATGCTAAAGAATATAGGAACCTCTGTAGGCCTAGGAGTCTGTAATACTTTTACCTGTAAAGTACACTGAAATAGTCAAATGACAAAATAGTAATTCTCTACTTGGGGATCTTCATGGATGGTATGGATAGCCTCAGTGGGTACATTCAAAGAACTAATGAATCAAGATAGAAAGGCAGAGGCAAATAGTGCGTTTTTATCTTACTTCACAATCCACATTTTGTCACATCCAACAGAATCTATTAAGACAAGGTTTAGACTTTAGGTCAAAATATAAATATCTTACTACTTTAGAAGAGAAATCTGTATATTTTTAATATTTTTCTTTGTGAAAAGAGTAAAGTCTAGCTAATGTGTAGCTTATATGTAGTTTCTCCTTTCAAAGCTTCATAGTTTCCTTTATTTTAAATTAATTCAGTTTTTTACAAATATTTGTGTTGTCTCCAGTTTTGTAGTTATAACAAACACAAGAGCCATGAACTTACTTTTGCAAAAGAATGCAATTGTCTTTTTGACCTTCTATCCATTATTTTTTTATTTTTCAGCACCTATAAATATTTAAAATGGTTAATTACTAGAATAACTGTGTATCTGAAAATATTATAAACTGCCATATTTTTTCAGAGTTATTGTATCACTTGGTCTTCTCTGTAATAGGTAAAAAGTGTCCTTATTACACAATATAAAGTCATTTTTACTTGAAGAGCCACTTTGTTAGCTATTCTAGTAGCTTTATTGTAATAACTTTCAGGATTTAATTTGCATTTGATAAAATATTTATTACCTTTCTATCACTGATTCATTATACAATATAATATAGTTCTCAAATACTTTTTTCAAACTTTGTTCATAAATTTTCTGACTGTGTTACTTATTGGGGGAAGGAGTCCGGACTCACTCTCACTGGGTTACTCTCAGAACTTTCTCCTTGCTCAGAGATTTGGAATAATTCTGGTCACCATATATGATGCTGTGAATCAAATTGGAGATGAAAACCCTCTGCTATCTCTCTGAACCTAAAGTTTACTGACAATTTTAGTCTTATTTTCTTGTATTATAGAAATAGTACTTTTCTTTTCATCTCATTCGTTTGATCATGTTTAAGCATGTTTCTATGTTTTTAGATCATATAATTTTCTTTAAGCTGTTCTCTGATTAAAAATTGTAACATATTTTTGTTTTTATTTATATTATTTTAATCCTAATAAAGAATAACCTGCCCTGATAACACAGGTACATTATTATTTATTTTAGAACATTTTAAATTATACCATGGAGTCAAAGCAGCATCACAGTGGTAGGGCGTTTGCCTTGCATGGGATGACCCAGGACTGACCAGGATTCAATCCCCAGTATCCCATTTGGTCTCCCAAGTCAAAGGAGTGATTTGAATCCCATAGCCTTGAGAAACCCTGGAGCATTCCTGGGTGTTCCCAAAATCAAAAGACAAACAAGTAAAACAGAGAACATTTTTAATGATATCTTTTGAGTTCTAGATTGTTAATTATCACATATATTCTGGAAACTAACTACCCTACTATAACTAAAAAACTTGCAAAATCACTGGAGTAAAACCAATTTAGGTCTTAGAGTACAAATAATCAGGTATGAAGTTTCCTGCAAAGAATGAAACAAAACAATAAATTAAAAATACACAAAAAATAATGGAATAAAAATATTTTTAAGTTTTTGAGATGTAAAAGGCAAAATGGGCCAAAACGGAAGTAAACTGTTATGAACTTGCTCTAAACTTTGAGTACTTGCTCTATGATATATGTGAAATATATTTGAATTACCCACTCTCTGATCTTAATATAGCCACTGAATTTTGATCTGATTTATCTGGCAACTCTATAATATTTCACATGCTGGTAGAGAGGGTGAATGAGCAATATCTAGGATAGACCAGTAAACCTTAAAGCTTAGATAATACATGTGTATTTCTTGTATCATTCTCTGTTACCTATTCCCACTGAACATGTGTCAAAGGTACTAATTCAATCAGTTTACATTAGATTAAATGCCCAAGACTAGACCACCAATTACAGAAGACTGATTAAAACAACAGGAATGGAACAAAACTTCTAGAACTGCAAAGTAATACTCTATCCTAGGCTTCATCCTATGACCTGTATAAATACCAAAACCTTGAGTTACAGAGACCTGATTTTATCATCCACGACTGAGCTGAAAGTTCTTGGCACCATAAAAAGACCTGGGGGAGTGAAAAAGAGCATGTACGGAGCCTGTAGCTATTCCCATGACAGTATGCTTCAAGGGCAAAAAACTCAAGGAAACTCCCTTTCTAATCTCCCCAATATTTTTGTGCCTGTGCAAAAAAAAAAAGCACAATTTCCTTTCTATTTATTTTGTGCTCTTGATTTTGTTTGATAGTTGTCTTTATTGCTACAGTGTTGTTTTGTAGTTGCTGGTTTCGTTTTATTTGTTTGATTTTGTTTTTGTCATTGTAGGTTTTTTTGTTGTTTTGTTTTCTGTTTCCTTTTTGTATTTTTTTGTATTTTTGTTCTTTTTTACCTTTCTTCGTTTAAATTGATACTTATAACCTCTACATGGATGCCTTTGGATTTTTTTGTTTGCTTTTTGTTTTCTGTTTGCCTGTTTGTTCTTATTTTTTCCCTTTACTTTCTTTTTTCTCTTTTTCTATTTTTTTCTTTTCTTTTAAAACAGAACCTAGTAACCTGAACCATCATGTTCTGCCTCATAAATTGAGGGAAACAATTGGATGTTACTAAGACTAAACATTCGTATGAATATTGAGTAGAAATAAAAAATGATCAGAGTTAAACACCAAATCTAAAGTCAACAAAAACAGAATATATACCCAATCTACAACAAGCTAGACACAGAGAGGACTGCTTATATTAGCAGCTTGGGGGCACAAAAACAGGGGAAATGGAGGACAACACTGGTAGTGTGAATCCCCCTTATTCAATGTCACTATGTACCTAAACTTTATTGTGAAAGATCTGTAATTCACTTTGATCACAATAAAAATTATTTAATTTTTTTCTGTCTAGGTTCTTAAGTAATACATCAAATAAGTAAATCAACCTATCTGATTTCAGCATTAGACTTATGACAATCATGTAAGTTAAGATGTAAAATTCTTCTTCATACATTTAACTAAAGTTTTTATTTAAGGAGTTGGAGCAAATGCACAGTGGTAGGGTGTTTGTCTTATAAGCAGACAAACTTGGGTTAGATTCCTGGATCCCATATGGTCTCCAGAGCCAGGAATGATTTCTGTGCATATATTCGAGAGTAATGCCTGAGCATCACTGGGTGTGGCTCAAAAAACCAAAAAAAAATATTATATAAGGCTGACTCTATTTCTAAATTAAATATTTGATATAACTTAGCTGTAAAAGCACCTGGGCCTATACTTGTCTTTATATAAAGACCCTTTATAAACAATTTTATTTCAATAGATATTAGACCGTTTATATTTTACTGCTGTTCATGAGTTCTGGTAAGCTAAATTGTTAAAATATAGCATATTTCATAAAAATTGTTACAAGATATTTATAATATTACATGATTTTTTAATGCCTATGTAGTTTTAGTAGATTATAAATTTACAAGATCATAGTCTTCCAGTTTTTCCCCTTTAGCTTTTCAAATTTTGCCATGATTTGTAATACAGTTAAATAGAATTTCAGTTTTGAAATGCATAGAATGCATTGTTTCAGCCCCACACCTACCATCAGAGTATCAGTATTCTTCCACCAATGTCTCAAGAGTCACTCTCACCCATTTTTCTCATGCACTTGCAAGTCTGTTGGCTGACTCTCAGGATCAGTTGACCCTTACTTTCTTTTACCTTATATTCTTCAGAGGAAAGAGACCACTCGACATCTGTCTCTCTTCTTCTAATTATAGTCAGCACACTATCCTCTAATTTTATGCAAATAGAAATTGCAAAAAACAATGGATCATTTATTTTTTGTTACAGCTGAGTAATATTCCATAGTGCATATATACCACGAGTTCCCAAAATTAATTATTACTACCTTCAAAATGGAAACATTCAATGGCTATAAAATCCCAATTACAAGAAAATTACTACCACATTATTCTGTAGACACTAAGATGATGGTTTCACCCATTCAAGATTATACTGATCTAAACTGCATGTTTGTTTATTCCTTGTTTATTAATATTTGCATGAAAATATGTGTAAATTATAAAAAATGTAATTCTCTTAAGTTTAATATATTCATGTCACTTTACATCAAAGAAAAATTTAGGATACATGTTGGATATTTATATAATAAATTATAAGGTTTACTAATGAATACCTTTCTTAAAAACTGTTGAGTTTTATTTTAGAATGCAGCAATATTTCTGACAGATCAATTTGGGCTTTACCATCATTATTATTATTTCTAGTTCCTTCAAAATGATGATGACTTTTGTGATTTTTCCCTGGACTTGCTTTTATTCATAATTAATACTTACTACAGAAGCATGACCTTTCTGGTGCTTCAACTGAAAATGATTTACTCTGTTCAGTCTCTGTACTTCCACTATTTTGAAATTTTAACATTGACTGGCATTCGTCTAGTTCAGCCCTTAAGGAAAAAAATACTGAGATTCCTCAATAAACTGGAAATTGAGCTCCCATTTGATCCAGCCATACCACTCTTAGGGAGATAACCTAGGAACTCATAAACGCAATACCTATATCCATTGAGCACTTTTTACAATAGCCAAACACTGAAAACAACCAGGATGCCCTTCAACAGATGAATGGCTAAAGAAACTGTGGTACATATACACAAAGGAAGCAGGCTTCAGGAGAGATGAAGTCATGAAACCCTCCTATACATGGAAGCACACGGAATCTATTATGCTGAATGAAATAAGCCTGAGGGAGAGAGATAGACACAAAATAGTCTCACTCTTATGGGTTTTAAGAAAAATAAAAGGCATTGAAATAATTCCCAGAGACGAGGGCTGGACGAACCAGCTCAAGATATGAATGAAGCTCTCTACAAAGATCGGTGAGTGCAGTTTGAGAAATAACTATGCTGAGAACTATCATGACAATATCAGTGAGTGAGGGGTGTATAAGACCTGTCTCAAATACAGGCGAATTGGGGTGGGTAGTATGAGGGAGTATTGGTGGTGGGAATGTGGGACTGGTGAAGGGGGTGTCTTTATTATGACTGAAACCCAACTACAACCATGTTTGTAATCATAGTGTTTAAAGATATTATTATAAAATAATAATAAAAATAATATTAGAATGTGTTATTCTCCAAAAAAACATTTCTTGGAATTTAGTAACCACTTAGAAAGTGATCTCTATTCTACTGTATAAAGATTCACCCTTCTGACAAGATCTTGTGACCTACTGAGGTCCCTGTTCTATTCCATCCCCTATACCTAAAAATTACAGGCCATTCAAATTTGCATTCAATAAAACTAGAGTAAATAAATATCTAAAATAAAAAGGAATAACTTTATTAAAATTTTTGTATTGGCAAAGAGAATTAAAATGATTATTTAGAATTTTTTTTACCTCAATAAAAACATCCTAGTCCACAGTATCTCAAAATGGTAATTATTTCATAGCTTATAGGTCAATGAATTACTACTGTCATCTTGCCCCAATGTGCTGACTTTATCTGGGTTTGTTCCCCTCTCTTCTGTCAACTGACAAAATTCGTAAGTTGACTATTTAACTCAATTTAGATACTTGGATATTGATTTGGCTTTCTAGACTGAAAAAAAAATGCATCTTAATTTTTCGCAAATGTAACGCTAAACTTTTTGAGAAAAAGGGGAATTCTATATTTTAAATATTCCAAGTTTATAAGAATAGATATCATACATTTTGAAAGTAATTATACTCCAATAATATTTTTGAATTTCTTTTTTATTCCAAATTATCGCTTTTATTTAATCTTTATGGAAACAACAAAAATCTCTAGTAGTTCTTAGTTTTGATAAGATTGCTTTAATCTGGCCCAACAGAATCAAATACTTAACTCAAATTTATGAGTTCATTTCTATTTTATTTTATTTTAGTTTTGAAGGGGTTAGGGTAAGGTTAGTGGGCCACTTTCAGTACTTGAGATACTATTTCTGACTTTGTTCTCAGTGACACTCCAGGCAAGAATTGTACTGGTTTTGGCCACAATCAAAGTAAAAAGTATCATCTACCATAGGAATCAGTTGATAAGATAATTTTATGGATGATCGTAAAAGACAAATATCTGCCAACTGCTTTTTAATTTTTAGCAATGTCACTGGAAATATGATAAAACCCAAACACATGAAGGTGAATCATTTTGTTATGAGCAATGGAAAGCTTTGACAAAAAAAGTTTTCACTGGAATTAAATTTCATAGCAAATAATGCAATTGCTCATATTTTGAAATTTATGAATGTATTGCACACTTGGGTTGAAATTTTTGTCTCACTGAATTAAATAAACTATAACAATGTCTATCATTTAAAAGCTCGTCACAGTCTTCCAAAATATGACAGTAAGAGGAACAACTTGCGTTTCTTTTCATTGACCCAAAAGCAAAAGAGTAACAATAAAAATAAAACCAAAACGAAAAATGAAGACCCATTATAAATAATTCATAAAAATTAAAGTTAGAGGAACTTGAGAGATAGTATTGAGGATGGGGTATTTGCCTTGGATGCCGACATGAGTTAGATCTGTGGCATCACAGATGATCCACAGATCAGTGGAATAGGCTTGAGTTCTCAGACAATGTTCCCCAGACATACAATCACCTAAATTTGGACAAAGGAGCAAAAATCCTAAGTGGAGCAGGGAAAACCTCTTCAAGAAGTAGTGATGGCAGAACTGGTTAGCCACTTGCAAAAAAGCAAACATAGACCCCCAGGTAACATCATGTACGAAGGTAAAATCCAAATGGATTAAAGACCTTGATATCAGACCTGAAACCATAAGGTATATAGAACAACACGTAGGTAAAACACTCCATGCCATTGAGATTAAAAGCATCTTCAAGGAGGGCACTGCACTTTCCAAACAAGTGGAAGCAGAGACCAACAGATGAGAATATATTAAGCTGAGAAGCTTCTGCACCTCAAAAGAAATAGTGCCCAGGATACAAGAGCGACTTGTGGGAGAAACTATTCACTCAATACCCATCAGATAAGAGGTTTATATCCAAAATATACTGGGCACTGTCAGAACTTTACAAGAAAAAGCATCCATTCCCATCAAAAAATGGGTAGAACAGACCCTTTGATAAAAAAGATATACAAATGGCCAAAAGGCACATGAAAAAATGCTCCACATGACTAATCATCAGGGAGATGCAAATCAAAACAACGATGAGATACCATCTCACACTACAGAGATTGGCCCACATCACAAAGAGTGAGAATAATCAGTGTCGGCGGGGATGTGGAGAGAAAGGAACACTTATCCACTGCTGGTGGGAATGCCATCTGGTCTAACCTCTATGGAAGGCGATAAGGAGTTTCCTCTAAGAACTGGAAATTGAGCTCCCAATTGACCTAGGTATTCCACTCCAAGGGATATACCCTAGGAATACAAGAATACAATACAAAAACCCCTTCCTCACACCTATATTTATTGCAGCACTATTCACAATAGCCAGGCTCTGGAACCAACCAAGATGCCCTTCAACAGATGAATGGCTAAAGAAACTGTGGTGCATATACACAATGGAATATTATGCAGCCATCAGGAAAGATGAAGTCATTAAATTTTCCTATACATGGATGTACATGGAAACTATTATGCTAAGTGAAATAAGTCAGAGAGAGAGAGAGAGAGACAGAATGGGCTCATTCAACTATGGATTTTAAGAAAAATAAAAGTCATTTTTGCAACAATCCTCAGAGATAATGAGAGGAGGGCTGAAACTTCCATCTCACTCCATGAAGCTCACCACAAAGAGAGGTGAGTTATAGAAATAACTACACTGAGAATTACCATAATCATGTGAATGAATGAGGGAACTGGTAAGCCTGGCTAGAGTACAAATGGGGTGGGTTGGGATGGAGGGAGATTTGGGACATTGGTGGTGGGAATGTTGAACTGGTGAAGGGGGGTGTTCTTTACATGACCGAAGCCTAAGCACAATCATATTTGTAATCAAGATGCTTAAATATAGGGAAACAAGTTAAAAAAAAAGAGCATCAAGGTTCCTTGGAAGACACTATATACATGAAGTACTAAATACAAAAGACATCCTACCAAGAGTACCATAGTCAGCTAAAAATAGTTATTTTAATTTAAATTTAAATGATTTAAATGAAGTTAAGTCACTTTTTAACCAAGAATAAAATAAATTTGTCACTACTAAATAAACACCATAATAAATAATCATGGGACTTTTATAAAAGAAAAAGAAAACTCTTGGTTATAGAAAGAAAGTTCATAAAACAAGCTATAATAGAGAAAAGTACCAATAGAGATGTTCTTTATTTTTAGGTTTACTAATAGTAACTTTCTTCATGTTTTCTTTATTCCATGTGAAGTTGAGAAATGTTAACATTTTAGATTCTAAAATGTTCAGTTTTTGAACTTAAATTTATTCTCTTTCTTTAAATAGAACTATTTTTACTTGATATCTAATACATATTCATTTAATTTTAGCGTATTCTTTATTATATTATTTAATGTGGTTTAAATAGCAAAATTCAGACTTTTTGCTAAAGTCAAGATTGCTTTGTACTTAATTTCTTTTCTTTTGAAACTAGGTGTTTTTACCCTGATTCTTAGCTTGTTGAAGAATTCGGATCGTATCTAGTGTATCTTGTACATTAGGTAATGAATATCATATTTCTTTTAATTTTTCATAAAATTTTGCTTTAAAATTTTTAATTAAAAATCTTACTTTACATTTACTTTACATTTTTAATTTGAGTCCACATTGCAGTATGCCTCAGGTATCAGCAAAAAAAATTTCTACTCAGTCATTTTTGTTCTTTGAGATACTTTGACTATTATTTTTATCAGATAAGATATATAGGCACTATATATACATATATATATATATATATACACAGAAATAAATTACTATTAATTATCCACTGCCTTAGTTTTCTAGCTTTCTATTAAAAGACTACCTAAATTTTCTGATGCTCTAATTCTTTTAAGAGTCTGATTTTCTGAGTAGGAGAGATAGGTAGTATGGCATGCTTGCCTTGCATGTGGCTGATCTGGGTTTGATCTCCCATTTTTCATATTGTTCTCAAGTAAAGGCAGGACTTTTTTCTATTAGTAGAACCAATGGTAATCCCTGATATCTCTGCATGTGGCCCTAAACAACTTTACCTCAAGAAATGCCAGTACTTGATTATTAATATCTAAGATAAAAATATTCTAAAATATTTAAAATATTCTAAAGTTATAAAATGAATATATTTCAATCAAGCAAATCATAAAACCTCTAATTAGAATATCACTTATGATAAAATTTTTAATTTGAAAATATTTATTGTGCATTGCTGGGATTAAAACCAAAACACTTACAGGCAAAGGATACATTCCATTCTTTTTTTTTTAATTTTAAATATTTTATTTAAACATTCCATTCTTTTAAGACTTCTCCCTGACTTGTAGGTACAGTTGATTAAAACATACTATTTTAAACACAATAGGGGTATTTTTTGAGGTATTTGAAAATGTTAGTTGGAAGTTTAATCATTACAAGAACGAAACATTTTTTCTTTATTATTGTTACCTAATAATATATCAGTGCTCTAATGTTCCTCTTAACTAGGGGTGGCTCTCAGGTATTATCTATTTAATTAGCCTTGATTTTCTTTTCCTCTTTCATTTCTTTCTGGAACTCCTATGATTCAGAGACTGTCTTTATTTTGTGTGCAGTATCTTTTAGATACTCTTTATTTTTGTCACTCTTTCTGCAATTGCCTCTTCTCTATGGAGGGTGATATGTATATATCTTGTGTCAAGGTCACTGATTTAATTTCCAGCTCCATCCAGTCTGCTGCTGAGACATACTTATATTCTTAACACCTTTAACTTCAACTTGAATGAGTTCCTTCTATTTTCCATGAGATTTTCTTCAAGTTTATAGATTCTTTCAATAATTTTAGGTCTTTTACAGATTATAAAACATTGAGAGCATTGATATTTCAAGGTTGTCTTTAAACTCTTTAAAATATATCTCTATATATAATTATACATTATTATAAATATTTTATATATAAATTTAGGAATACCTTTATATATTTTTTACTGTTCTTTATTAGAGCTAAATAATTTTATTTGTTGCACTGTGTCAGTTGGATGGCGTTCTAACCACTCACAATTATGGAATGTTTCTTTCCTATTGTTGATATTCAGCCACTTACTGTGGAGGAAGTGTGCATTCAGTTTGCAGAGTGGTCAACTGTGAGGCTTAAGTGTCTCAAAGTGTCCTTATTCAGGCCATAGAAGAATTATTTTCATAGGCGATTTTATTAAGAGTGAGGAACTCCTGCTTCCTAAACAACTAATGTTTATTTCTTTAAAATCATATTATTTAATGAAATTTTCAAGTGTTATCATTTATCTACTGATATAAGCCATCATTGTCTTAGTTTTGGCTGATAAAACCTCTTTATATTCCTTTTAGTTAAAAAATGGTTATGATGCATGTTGAAATCAAATTTTTGTCATCAACTAAGAACATTTCCAAAGATATCCTAACGTTTCTACACCAAACTGTTAATTTAATCTCTATTATAAATGATGGGGCTGAGAACTGTGTGAAATGCTTTTATGAGCAGACCACTTCGATTCCTGATAAATCTGTTTATTTTGGAATAAGTCAGGATGTTCTGACTTATGCTACATAAATAATAATCTATTATACTTTAGCTACATTTTCTTTTTCATTAGTCCACTAAGTAATTTATTTATATCTAAATACTTATATTTACAATTTTAGGATCAGTGAAAAGTATTTTGTATATCTATGTACACTTGACATTAATAAATGAAAAGTGTGGGCCTGAGAGGTTGTACAGTGGCAAATCCATTTTTGTTTTGCATGTATCTGATCCAGGTGTTTTCTCCAGTATCCTACAAGTTCTCTGAGCCCTCTTAGGAGTGACCTTTGAGCACAGAAATGGAAGTAGTATTGAATCTGCCACGTGAGGCCCCAAATAAAATCAAAATAAAAAAGCACACATTTTTTCAATATTTGAAAGCCCTCATAGTTCTAATGTGTGCATAATTGGACTATTAACCACACTCTTTTTTTTAACATCTCTTGTTGATAGATAAAACATCTAGTTGGTTTCTGTATGATACTTGTGGCTATAAAATACAGTGTATTTTAAAATTTGTATTAATTATCTCAAGTACAAGCAAAATTACATATTATGTCTAGTTTCCCAAGTCTATAATGGAGTGTGTTTCTAAAGAAATGGTTAACTTAAAATTAAAAGTAATAAAATATGATTTTAGGTATAATTTATAATTCATATTAATTATAGTTGGCATCATGCATTGCTTGCTACTTTTGACCTCTATATTAAACATTAGACTAATCTTATAATGTTATAGTAGAAAGATGAATCATATATCTGGATGGGAATTTTTACCAAGAGTAGCCAAATTAAGTTATTTCTTTAAGATATATAAAGTATTTTTTGGAAACAACAAATAAATTAACATCAATTTTGAAACCAAAATGTTAATCACATAATAGTATTTTGAATATTTAATATTCAATTACACTTAAATAAAAGATTGACATATTATTTTGAATTTCTCTTTTACTACATATTTTCTCCAAAGCTAAAATAAAAAAAATTAAAGATCAGAATATAACAGAATACAACAGCTTACTTATTACTCCATGTGGAGAATTCAAATTTAAGACTGAGAAAGTGCAATCATCTCAAAATAAGTTAAAATAGAAGTATAAGTTAAATATATTTGTTTCATTAATGTGAATTAATAAATTGAAGGCTTCAGACATTGAAAAGTAAGCTGATTAAATCTACACCAAGCATGGATGCCATCTTGTGGGGACAGAATATAATGTAGTGAGGGGCCAATCTCAAAGTTTCTCCTACTGGAGTTCATGTCCTCATTTAACCTCAGTTTACCAACTGTTTGCTTGTTATTAATATTCTACTTGAAATTCAGCATCAAACATCCAAAACATCAAAACATCCAAACAGAAAAAAATAAGGCATTGAGAAGAAATTCATTTATCGATCTAGCTGAATTTTAGGAACTAAAATGTGTTCATTGTCTTGCTTATTGTAGGGGTAATGAAAAGCTTTGACGTGGAAAGTTTTCACTTGAATTCATTTTCATAACAGATAACTTTGTTCAATTATTCATATTAAAATGATCAATCTAGTTGCAAACTTCGGACACAATTTTTACGTCATTGACTCATGAAAAAAATAACTGCCTTGCCAGAACAACCTCACAAAGTTAGGGAAATGTTTTAAAAAGAAAGTGTATACTAATTTAGAATAAATATAAGAAAGGAAGAATGAAAGGAAACAAATCATCACAAAATTAGATTTATGCAAAAATTAACATTATAGAGTACAATATAATGAATCAGTGCAAAGTTAACCTTGACAAAAAGAAGTTCAGATAAATCCCATGTCAGAATATGTTACATAGGAATATGTACTTTTAAGTGATTTTCAAAGTATTTCTCCAAAATGTCAATACAAATTTCAGGACTTATTTCCCAATTTTTTGGACAGCTTTTGAATGGGAGAGAAAAAAAATCATATGTATTTTGAATTATTGCTATATAATTGTTTTTCTACAATTATAAACTTACAATTACTGAACTCTTGTAGTTTTACTCCTTAAACATGTTAAAGTTGATATATTTAGAACCTTCTGTATGATGAGTCATATTTCTAATACTAAGGATAACATTATAGTGAATTAAACATGATTCAGAAGCATAGAATCAGGAGTAAGCCCTGAGCACAGCCAGGTATAAATCAAAAACAAAGCCAACAACAAAAAATAAGTAAAGAATATGTTTCAAGTATTTTTGTTGCATTTTATTGCATTTTTGTTTGCTCGGTTGTTTTTTTTTGGGGGGGGGGTCACACCTGGCAGCTAGCAGGGGTAACTCCTGGCTATGCACTCATAAATCTCTCCAGAAAGACTCTGGGAATCATATGGGATGCCAGGTTTCAAACTCAGGTTCCTCACAGGTTGGCCACGTGCAAGGCGAAGGTCCTATCTCTGTGCTATCACTCCAGCACATGATTTTTTCTTTTAGTTTTCTTTTTTTATAAAGTATTTAAGCACCATAATTACAAGCATGATTGAAGTTGGGCTTAAGTAATAAACAGAACACCCCCCTTCACCACTGCAACATTCCCACCACTGATGCCCCTGATCTCCCTCCTCCCCGACCCCTGCTATATTCGAGACAGGCATTCTATTTCGATTTTTTTCTTAGAGTACATTATACCTGATTAAAGAACTTTTCTCTGCACATGTCCACAAGATAAAGTTAATACTTTCTGATTCTGATTATTTTTATAACAGGTAAATAAGGAATCCTAACACTTTATATTTTAGGGTTTTTTAGATTATCTAACTTACTAATTTAAAAAATTATAGTTATATCACAATTTATATCTGAATAAATTCCAGTCTCACAAGAATACATTTATGAATCATAGCTCACTTATATATAGCTTTAGTTCAAAAATTAAATATTTCAAAGTTGAATTTCAGCACATAAACCATTTTTATATAATAAAATTTGGATTAAAGCTAAGCAATTTTAATAAGATAGGTTCATCAAACTGAAAGTATAATATTCACAAATCACAGAGAAATTTTCATTCCCCCCCTCTGGAATTTAAGTTAACTAATACATTCACATACTTTGCTTCCACCTACCTAAATATTGTCTCACAAGTAATTTTCTATATACTAGAAAATACAGATAATACATAATTTTAAAAAATGTTCTTAAAAACAATAAAGACCTATTGGACAGGATGGTAAGATGGATATATTTAAATTGATAAAAAGAAAGCCACTGTTACATTTTTAAATTTGTATTAACTTTTTTGTGCTATTTTTGTAAAGCTATATCTTTCATTGGTATAAACCAATTTCTTCCTAAAGGTAGGAATAATCTTGTGCTGTCTTCTGCTCTCAGACCTATTTTCTTAAATGGGGTAAAGGAATGATGGCTTTGAAATCTTCAGGGAATCATCTCTAGAGGATTTTCTATGTACAGGGTCAAGTCCCAAAGCCAACTTACTTAATTTGAAGTGATTTGGGGGAAAAGCTTCCTATTATTTCAAAATAAAGAGGCACTACATGACAATAATGAAAAAATATTATCAGAATACACTAAAATCTAAGAGAGAAAATGGCATGAATTGATGATTTTTTATGTTCAGGCTATGATGGGGCAAGCAAACTATTATTCCTTCCAACTATTATTATTGAACAATCCTTGACAATCCGTCCAATGATAGCTCGGGTGGCAAAAGGAATATGGAAGTATGAGTTACATTCACAAATGGCAGAGGAGAGTGATTTGGGGTGTATTAACATTCTTTCCAACAGAGCATATAGCATAAGTAACAATATTGCAGCATGTTTTCTGCAAAAAAAGGGAAGGGCAAGTGCAAAAAATAGATGAAAGAAGGAAAATAGTTCACGGAGGTGATAATACACAACTGTGTTTGGGGAAATGGCAGCCAACTTCACCAGACTAGGAGGAGACTCAGAGAGAAAGTGAAAAAAAAAAAAAAAAAAAAAGGAACTGTCCAAATCTGATACTTATCTGGCCTCTGAGTAGCTGTTGGTCTTTCCATGTAGCATTAAGTAGCAGCATTCCTAAATGATTCTAACGTCATTTAAATAATACCAGGACCCTTCATCCCTGACTTCAACTAGACGCTGGACTACTGGCTGCATTAACAAATCTGCAGTCTAAAATGAGACCAGGTTGGCTATTGGTTGATCACAGAAGAAAGGCAGTCACAGTATCGCGTTTTACTGTAAGGAATAGGCTGGCAAAACACCCTTTCATTCTGGGACTGGGAGACTGTCATTCTCCCAGTACTTTCTCCTCTCTTTCCATGGAGAAGCAACTCATTTTCTCCTTAATCTGAATTTTTGTTCATAGGTCAGTGATTAAGCCTACTCAGTGCACACATTTCCACTAGAGTATACATGTTATTTCATTGATTATATCTATGATCCGGGATCTTCTTTATTTTCAATCCACTAGAGTCTCTAAAAAAATAAAATACTCTGGAGACAGAAAAAAAAAAAAAAAAGAACCAATCTAAGGAAAGTAATTAGCACGCCCTTTCCTTTTTATAACTTTATAATTGAAATCTCATTAAAAGCTTTCTAGGTCTCTTTTTCCCTTAGTGACCCCGTGTCCCTAATTCTTCTAACCAGTTCTTCTTTTGATAATACTAGGCAGAGACTAAGCGGGAGGGTGGGAAAGTCAGATACCTGTTGGCGAAGAGCAAGGTTAAATAAGTGGGGTGGCATTTTAAGGCTGCTTTTAGCCTTCTGGAGAGAAAAGGAACCAAAAAAAAAAAAAAAAAAAAAA
>PVKC010001194.1:37933-53319 GCA_004027635.1 Crocidura indochinensis | reverse complement strand
TTTTTTTGTTTTGTTTTGTTTTGGGGCCATACCCAGCAGCACTCAGGATTTACTCCTAGCTCTGCGCTCAGAAATAGCTCCTGGCAGGCTCTGGGGAACATATGGATGCCGGGATTGAACACAGTTCCATCCCGGGTTGTCTGCATGCAAGGCAAATCCCCTACCACTGTGCTATTGTTCTGGCTTGTTCTGTCTTTTTTTTTTTTTTAACACAACCAATGCACCTGAGACCATTTGGCCCCTGACTCACATCCTTTCATATTTATGTTTCTCCTCCTCCACTCAATTTCTTTCTTTCTACTTGCTATATCTGGGGTCAATGGTGTTCAAGACAACTCCCATTTAGACCATTGTTTCTTTATGCAGTTATTCTAAATACCACATATAAGTGATATCATTCTGTATATATCCTTCTTATGGCTTACTTCATTTAACATAATATCTTTCAGTTCCATCCATGTTGTGATAGATTGTATGACTACATCATTTTGTTACAGACATGTATATTGCTGTATATATATGTAAATATATATATACATATATATCACATCTTCACGCTCCACTAATTTGTTGTTGGACATCTAGGTTGACTCCAAGTCTTCCAAGTCTTAGCTATTGTACTGAGTGCTACAATGAATAGTACATAATCCTTTTGTATGAATGTACATAATCCTTTTGTATGAATAGTACATAATCTTTTTGTATGAATGTGTTCTGTGCTGGTGATAGATACCCAAAAATGGGATTTGAGTCTTATGGTAGCTCAATTTTGAGTTTACTGAGAAACCACCAAACCATTTTCCACAGGAATTGGATCAGGCAACACTCCCATCAGCTATATATGAGAGTTCCTTTCTCCACAGCTCTGCTAACACAGGTTATTCCTAGAATTTTTAATATGAAACATTCTCACTGTTATAAGATGATTTCTCATTGTTATATTGATTTGGATTTCCCTAATGATAAGTGATGATGAACATTTTTCTCATGTGCCCTGTTAGGCTTCTGTTGGTTTTCCTCAGAGAAGTGTCTGTTCATTTTCTCTCCCCATGTTTCAATGAGGTTTTTAGGTTTTGTGAATACTTTGTATTTCTTAGATATCAAACCTCTATCTGATGTGTTTAGTGCAAACATTTTCTCCCACTTAGTTAGCTGTCCTGTGGTTTTAGCCTGTGTTTTTTTTTTCATACTGAAACTTTTTAGTTTAATGTAGTCCCATTTATCTAGATTTGATTCTATTGTCCTAGTTATAGCCATCCTATTATTGAAGACTTTTTTGAGGTCTAAGTCTTGGAGTGTTCTGCCTATCCTTTTCTCAATAAACTGATAGTCACTAATTGCTTTTATTACTCCTCCCAAAGAATTTTAAAGGAATTATGTAAAGCATACAGGAAAATATAAAAGTTTAAATCCAAGTGGAAGTTATATAATTTCAAATTTTAAATAGGTGGTCAGCACCTAATTTTCTTTTTTTATTAAATATACATTCAAACACCATGTAACAAAGTTGTTCATCATTGCGTTTCAGTTTTATATAACAAGTCCACAAAGTTACAAGAATCCCTGTGTTCCTTTCACTAAGCTTTTCTCATACCCATTTTTACATAATCATAATATATTGTTAAAGTTAAGGGACTGTTATGTGTACTACTTTTCAGAGATAAAGAGGAAACTTTTTTTTAAGAGAAAACTTTAATCCTAGACATCATTTGTTCTTTCTTTTGTTTAGGTTGGAACAAGTGAACTTACCAAATGTACTTTAGTCTAGTCATGTCATCCCATTTTGCTTCTCCTTGGGTGTTCATATTTGGTTGAGTATTAGGTCTTTACTAATTCTAAGAGGCATGACTTTAAGCCAATGCAAGCTGTCAATAGCAGATTCCCTTTGCTTCAACATGTGTAGAACTAGCCGCAGCAGCAGTCTTTGAAGGGATGATTGCTTATAAGGGGATGGCTATGCTATTTCTAAGACATCATGCTGCTTCTCCATTTTCTTTTTCCTAACTATTTATCTAGGGTTTTATTATTGCAGTCAATATAATCCACAAATTTAATTTTCCATGAGAATTGTATTTAGATTGAGATAGACAATAAAATTGTGCTTTCAGAATTGGGCGTTGGTGGTATACACTCTCCTGTCTTCTTCACTTGTGTATTTTATTGCAATCTAACAATGCTCACATATTTCAGTCCCAGCAGTCAAACATTCTTCTTTTACCAGCTGTTTTGAACAACTCTCCCAGGACTGCATAAAGAGTAATCAGGATTCAAGGGGGGCTCCTTAAAAAACATAGCAGTGGACTTACCACCTGGAGTTTCCAACATCTTGTTTGCATTGAGTAGTCATAAACAGAAACAATAACTTGGAACTGTCTAAAGAATTTTTCCAAAATAGGGCAGGGAATGTAGCTCAGCAGTAAAGCATATGCTTTGCAATGCTTAAGACTCTGAGTTTGATCTCTGGCACTGCAAAGAAGAAAGAAAAGACACACCCCACAAATTGATATCTGCATTCAGTTTGACTGGTTTGAAAATCTATGTTCTATAGTCTGAGAGACGTGGGTCACTTTTAAAGTCACATGAATCCATCATAATAGTTTCAGAGGCTATTGAAATGAGAGAAAGATTGGTTTAATTTTCGACTCCAACTATAATAAGGAAATACTGAAATTTATAGTAAAGTACAGGCTAGTACTATAGGTACAAAATGACTAAGCAGAATGATTGTGGACAAGGGAAGAATTCTTTTCATTGAGGTAATAGTATTGTTTTTTGTTTTTTGGTTTTTCGGGCCACACCCGTTTGATGCTCAGGGGTTTCTCCTGGCTAAGTGCTCAGAAATTGCCTCTGACTTAGGGGGGGGGGACCATATGGGACGCCAGGGAATCAAACCGTGGTCCTTCCTTGGCTAGTGCTTGCAAGGCAGACACCTTACCTCTAGGGCCACCTTGCCGGCCTCAGGTAATAGTATTTTTGCTAAAGTCAGGTGATCAAACACCACATGAAAGATACTAACTAGAGCATGAAATTAGTTTTTGCAATGATTAGAAAGAGAGAAAGAGAAAGAGAGATTCCAGATAAGTTATGCCAGCTAGATTCATGCTAAAATATGCAAAGATGAATACTGGAGTTCAAAAGCTGGGGCTTAGTTTAAGAGTCTAAGAGATTGGTCAAGTTGGGGAGTCTTTGCCAAATTTTAAATGTGTAAAATTGTGTTTACTCTTGCTAAACAGGCAAAAAGTTTTATTGGCAAGGTAAGCAAAATGTTCTTTTTTTGTGAGAAATTTTTGATAAAAATGAAGGAGATCTTGGAGTTGTTTCCTGGCAACTCCAAAGAGTTGAAAGAGGAAGGTAAATCGAATTCACCCTCCTACCATCTTCCTTTGGAAGATTGTGGTAATTAGAGTAGAAATTGTAGGCATTTTTCCCAGAATATTATCTTAAAAGACTAAGATATTCAGTAGTAACAAGGTTTCATAATGAAGTTATTGCTAAGAGACAGATGCATATATAGGATCTTGGAAATGAACTTTCTTGCCAATCTGAGGACAACCAATTTTTTGCAAGCATGGATCTTATAGGAGACTTAGAAATTAATGCATTAGTTTTTCAACTAGAGCAGTGGTGGCGAACAAGTTCGACACAAAGAGCCAAAATTTTAAAGTGTGAGATTCAGAAAGCCACACCACGCAGTGACCTGCCAGAGCAGACAAACACTCACACAAAAGCATATAATTTTAACAATAATATATTAAACACATATTGCATTTTGCCATTTTGAGTGAGGGTAAAAATCCTGTTCACCACCCCTGAACTAGAGTGAAACAAAAACTGTGTGTATCTCTGGGAGTTTAGGAAAGAATATCCATGAGAGAAAGATATGTAAGCAACATTTGCTAAAAGAATAATCTTATAAGAATAACTAGATAGGACAAAGACTCTAGATTGTGATATTTTATGTGTGGGAAGAAAACATTTCTTGGAGTTTATCCCAGTCCTGGATTCATAACAATAGCTAATCTTCAAGTGGTTTAGTTTCCCCCAGCCTCCTTCCTCACCAGTCCCATTGCCCCACTCTCAGAAGACAATCTTGCTTCCTAATTAATAAAACACAATAAAACGAAAAGTCGAGGGTAACCTTTTTCTTTCAGGACCTTGTTTGTTTTCTACAAGCCCTTCCTAGGATTCCGTATCTATGCAGAAATTCCTAAGCTAGGACCAGAGAGATAGAACAGAAGGTAAGAAATTTGCCTCAGATTCTGCCAAACTGGGTTCATTCCTGGCACCATATGTGGTCCCTAAGCCCCCACAAGGAATAATCCCTGAATATAGTGGCAGAAATAATCCCTGAGCATTGCTGGCTATGCCCATTCTTGGGATTAAAAAAGATATAAAAAAGATGTCAACCAACCCTAAACCAAAAACTCCTATATGAAACTCGAAATTTTTGAAGAACTTTTTCTTCTTCTTGATTAGCATTTTACATTTATGATTTCATACTAAATTGATCTTTAAGTTCCTTCTCTTAGTGGCTTAATGAATATAATGAATATCACATTAATCACTTCTTTAAAAAGCATTTTTATAAAATGTCCAAATTTATACTTATGGAAAAGACAAGTAGAAGCAATCACTTTTATATTTGAAAAGCTTAACAATTCATATTCTCTGTTGGCTCAGAAGACAGTTTTATCTAATATAGGCACCTGCTTTTTCCCAACAGGGCATATACACTTTTTTCTAATAGGGCAAATATATCTTTATTTCCTTGTATTTTGATTATCCACACTAATTACAGTGAAACAATTTGTTTTTTGAATCATTTTTACATGTTCAAATTATCTTTACCTTGACAAAGGTTATTGTTTGTGGTAATAAAGCATTTAAAGAAATTTAAGGAAAGAAATGAACTTGTTATTTTTTTTCTTGCATCATGTTTTCTATATCGAATAAGCTTTATAGTGTGCTAATTGTAATATTTTTATTTTCTTTTTATATCCTCTATTAGGTTATATAGTCACCATGAATTCTGGAAACATGACCATTAATGGCAAATAATACAATTCTAGTGACAGCAAAGTTGATACTAATATAATTTCTTACCAATTGCAAAGCCCACCAGCTTACCACATATCTACATTTTGATAAAAATGAATGATACATCCTACAAGTGTTATTAAAAAGGCTGAACCCGAGGAATATTAAATGCTACAGCTAGAAAACTGCAACATGGAGTATAAACCCTTATCTTTTGACATTTAAGTCAGTAATCTAATTCAAAATGCTTTGGTGTACATCTATATTTATATATGAATATTAATATATATTTAAGGAGTTATTAGGTTCTAAACCTATTTTAATAAATTCAAGTATTTAAACAAGCTCCTCAATTTCACATTTGTCTATAAATGTGAATAGGATTAATAAAAGGAACTTATCTTAATTTTCATTAGTTACTTTCTTCCAGTATCTACTTTGTGCTTTTGTTGTTTACAGTAATTGGGAAAGGTTAGAAGTTTTCCTAGTTTTCTTTTGGTTAATTGCATCTCCTGAAAACCCCTAAAAGAGACGCTGGCCCTAGCGCATTCCTGATTATCAGAGACTAATTTTCTGTTTTTCAGGTAAAATGAGACTGTGGGTTTCCAAAATTGTTTCTTCTGAGAACTATATCCTGGTCTGTGATGCCTGTTCACCTTTCCTAACTACACATTTGAACATGAAGGCTAAAATTTCATTTATGCCTTGATAATGTTACTGCTTTTTGCACATCATTTCTTGGTTTTTCCTCTCACATGCCCTTACTGCCTCCTTCAGTGAGCCTGTATTCCATCTTCTTACATTTTCATAATATTTGCAAGCAGACCCTTTATTCAATTTTCAGCTTTCACTTTCTTTCTCATTGTGCAATGTCTTTGAAGTTCAGGCTGTAAACTTTGTCATCCTCTCTCTCTATTCTGTATCTTCTGCCTCTGTTACTCGTTATTCTTATCTCTGATTACTTCCCTCAGGTCCTATTCACTCACAGTGGCCCCTTTCCACTCAGAGGGCACCTACTGTTAGATCATTCGCAGAACCCTGGGATAGCGAGTAATTGCTTCCTGAACACTTTCCATTTCTTTTCTTATTTGCTCTCTTATCCTTCATATTGTACTCAACATGGTTTCCATTTTTTCCCCAAATTGCTTTCTTCCTTTTTTCCGATTAACTTACCCTAATCACGAAAATTACTTGAAATAATGATATCATACCAACTCTATAACCCCAAGTCAATATGTGTAGATTTTTATAGTCCTTTATAAGATTTAAGAATGCTCTGTCTCTGATAATTTAATATAATTCATTATTTTGTGTGCTAAAATATTAAATCTAGCTTACAATTTTGACAACAGATCAAAAGTAGACTGAAAAAATTTGCATTACTTTCTGAAAATGGAGCATATAAAGGAAAATTCTTTTGTAAATAACTGAATTATATCCCACCTTTAATAGTAATTCTATAATTTAGTTAATGAAAATGACAGCTATATAAGATATTAAAAACAGATTAGGATTTTTATTAATTAATTGATTCTATAACATAAATTTAACAAATGTTTCTACATTTCAATTTATTTATTTAAAAAGTGCTTCATATAAATTTGTTAATTAGATTTTTGATTACATGTCTTTTTTATGGAACTTTATTGTTATAATATGCTTGCTGGGCTTACTTTTATTTTCTGATCTTTTCATATGTTCATTTATATAGAACTCTGATTATTCAACCTCCTTATCTATGATTTTTTGAGTTATTATTCGGCTGACTTTGAATTTTCAATCTTTATATTTCAGATGGTGGCCACAGCTGGTCATAAGAGCAGGCTGCTTTCAACTGATCTGGTACTTGGGGGGGGGGGGAGCTATGACGTGTCAGAAACTGATCTCAGGTCTCCTCCATGCACCTCTCTAAGCAATTTCATTGGCCCTTCATTCCTTAACATTTTATTCACAAAGGTTTCTCTTATTTATTGCTTTTTTGTTTTTGGGTTTTGGGGCCACACCCGGGGACGCTCAGGGGTTACTCCTGGCTATTCGCTCAGAAGTCGCTCCTGGCAGGCACGGGGGGCCATATGGGGAACCGGGGGATCGAACCGCGGTCCGTCCTAGGTTAGCGCAGGCTCCTTACCTCCAGCGCCACCGCCTGGCCCATCTTATTTATTGCTTTTAACTGAAGCTTTACAATCTAATTTTAAAATATTATTTTAAAAATATTCCAGTGGCATTTACTGTGTTTACAGTATTATGAAACTACTATTCTCTCTACTTTTGAGGTTTTCATAACTCTATACCCATTTGTTAAACAGTCGTTTCTCATTCTAGTCTGACAAACACCATTCTCCACCTGTCTTTATAAATTTGCCTCCCTTTGATATTTTTTTATAAATAGAATATAGTAATAAGTGAACTTTTAGGTTTGGCACCTTTCACTTAGTAAAATGTTTTTCAAGAGTTATCTATGTTGCAGCATATATTGGTACTTTGTTCTTTATATAGCTGAATAATAACCTATTTTATTTAATTCCACAATTTGTTTATTAAGTCATTCATTGATGGGCTTTTGGATTCTCTTGTTCTTGGTTGATGCTAATCATGCACCATACATACATTTATTAAGGTTCTTATTTTTCTTCTGGGTATATGCCTAGGATTTGAATTGCTATGATAATTCTGTATTTAACTCTTTGATGAATAGCTAAACTGTTTTTCTCTTTAGCATTTTAAGAGTTTTTTTTTAAATTTTTTTTATTTTATTTTTTTTAGTTTTTGGGTCACACCCGGCAGTGCTCAGGGGTTACTCCTGGCTCCATGCTCAGAAATTGCTCCTGGAAGGCACGGGGGACCATATGGGGCACCGGGATTCGAACCGATGACCTTTTGCATGAAAGGCAAACGCCTTACCTCCATGCTATCTCCCGGGCCCCATTTTAAGAGTTTTTAATACAAAAATTGAAGTTTTAATATCACATCTCTAGAAGTATTTCTTAATTGTGCTCAGATTTTTTAATTAGAATAAAATATTTGATTAATTATATTATTTATTTGAAATATATCCTCTTCCAAAAAAGGACACTACATATGTATACATTATGTGCTATTTGACAATAAAAACTAGAATTTTAATAATAAAATAAAATATATACTTATATTATTTATTATTTTTCAATGAAAGCTAGAATTTTCTCTGACGCATTATTGAAAGGAAAGTAATCAATAATACTGGTCCTGGAGATAGAAGACCCTGCCTTACATCTTATCTTACTCTTACATCTACCTTACTCTTGAAAATTTATTCACTGCATTACCAGTGATATAACTCTTTATGTTTTTTAGGGGAGCCTACACTGGTGGCACTCAGGGCTTACTCCAGGCTCTGCACTCAGAAGTTGCTCCTGGCTCGGGAGACCATATGAAATGCTGGGAGATTGAACCAGCATTCATCCTACCCCAGTCGTGTGCAAGGCAAATGCCCTACTTCTGTGTTACTGCTTCCACCCCTAGTGATGTAAATCTTTAAACCCTATGCTACAATACTACACATTTTTACTATACATATTACACTCTTCTTAGAGGCTTAAAGTCATTAATGTTAAACAATTTCTATTCTATTTAATTTAATTCTCTGTTTTAGTGTTTTTCTTTTCTTTCTTTCTTTTTTTTTTAACCATAACCTAAATCCCACATAGCAACCAGTAGGAAAAAAGACGAGGAAAAGGTGGAGGAAAAAAAAAAACCCGCTGAAGTCTGAAATTCAATTATATTAAGAAAAATATGTAATTTTTTGTTGCTGTTGTTGTTGTTGTTCATCTGCTTGTTTGGAGGTCACTGGATATGCTCAGGTGCTGATTCCTAGCACTGCTCTCAGGGAAGATGCCTCGTAGGGTTTGGGAGAACATATGTGGTTCTAAGAATCTACCCATTTTACCTCTCCAGCCACTGGAAAGATTTTTGACAAATAATAACTTTGGCAACAAGTTTAGTTTGTACGGTTGTTAGAATGTTCATGTTAAGGGTGATATTTTTACTTATTTGTTTGTTTTGTTTTTGGGTCATACCTGGCGACGGCGCTCAGGGGTTATTCCTGGCTCTGTGCTCAGAAATAGCTCCTGGCAGGCTCATGAGACCATATGGGATGCCGAGGATTGAACCTAGCTCTGGCTTGAATCGTCTGCGTGGAAGGCAAACGCCCTCCTGCTGTGCTATCACTCGACCAGGCCCTTAGCGTGATTTTCTGTATGGACTTCTAGGCCTCAATAGGCCTCAATCTCTTTTTTTTTCCTCTCACACCCCACCCTTTTTTTTTTTTTGCAGTGCTCCAGGAATTAAACAGTTGGTCATAGTGTTCACATAACCCACTGCTCTGCTTGTAGTGTGGTAATATGACTAGTCTTAAGAATTAAATTAAGAATTAAACTCTTAGGCACTATAACACCAACCCACTCCCCTAACCCTATGGATTCTCTTTAATTTTTGCAACTAGTGTTTTGTCTTTCCAGTGGGAGTTAATCTTCTCTATAACAAAGTTAAATATACACATAAAATATACACATACATATGCACATAAATAACATAAGTTATTTCTTTTCATGTTTCTATAATTGATAATCTAGCATTTAAAATTACTTATAGATAAGCAACAGATAGGTCTTTTATTTGAATAATGTTATTATTCTTCAGTAGTAGAGAAAATATAGGTCAAATTTTTTTATCGTCAAAATCAATACTGGAAAAAAATGATGGAATATGTCACCTTTCTCATCTTTAAGCTATACTTTAAAGTGAAAGCCATCAAAACAGTATAGTATTAAAAGATAAATACACTTATACCAATATAATGCAATTTAGAGTCAGAGAGAAATTAATACTTATATGGATACTTCATTTGAGTCAAAAAGATTAAAAACATACAATCATGAAAGACCCTTCAACAAATGGTGCTAGAAAAATACTGTTTCCATTTCAAAATATTAAATCTAGACACTATTTCAGACCATATATAAATACTAATTAAAATCAAATAAATACTTGTAAGTAAAAGCTTAAACCCATAAAGTAGAGAGAAAAATGTGCACTATATCCTTCAACATTGACTTAATTATATTTTGGGGCACTCAATGCAAATAAAAAGGAAAACAAAAGCAAATATAAAAAAATTGGGACTCTAGCAAAGAAAAAACTGTGAAAATAAATTATCAGGAAAATAGAAAGACATCCTACTGGATAGGAAAAATAGTTGTGTACTGACAAAAGTTTAAACAGATATAGCTAAATATATTAAAATTATAAAACCCAGCAATTAAAACCAAATGACTATGTCAAGAAATGGATACATCAAGGTAGCTACAAAGGGCAAAAGGCAACACAAGGGGAGAATTGATTTACATAAGTGATTGGCTGGGGGAGGGCTAAAAGGGAGGAATATTGGCATTCTTTGGGAAGGGAGATGGGTACACTGGTAAAGAGTATTGGAATTATGTTCATGAGAAACCATTATTGACTGAATCTATTAACTATTATATTAGTTATTGACTATAAACAGAATCTCACTATTAACAGAATCTCAATCAATACAAAAAAGTATATGAGCAGAGGAGGAGCCGGGGAGGTAATATAGAATTAAAGGTACTTGTGTCCCACTGAATTTCCAGCAGTGGAAATGGTCCCCTGAACACTACCAAGGGTCACTCTTGAACAGAGAGAGTAGTAAACTCTAAACTCTGCTGGATAAAACCCACTTTAACCCCCCTTACCCCCAAATGGGCAGAAAATATGAAATAGACAGTTATCCAAAGAAGACAAACAGATGGCAAGCAGGTGCATGAAAAATTGCTCAAATCACTTATCAGGTAAGTGCAAATCAAAATGACAATGAGATTCCACCTCCTGTTTGTAAGAATATTTTAGCTCACAAACCCCCAAAGCAAAAGGAATTGGAGAGGTTGTGGAGAAAAACATACATTTTTGCTGGAACATAAACTGGCTTGATAAAAATTTAAAACCAATATGGAGTATTTCAGGATGCTAAAACCAGGATTTCCATACAGGAAAGCAAGTCTAGTCCTAGGTATCTTTCTGAAGAACAGAAAAACATTAAATTGAAAAAACATATGTGCCTTATATTCATTAGCATTTCAATTGACAACAGCTACCAGTGGAAAAACTTACATAACAAAGACAAATGAGTGGGCAAAGAAGGTGTAGTCTATATACATAATGTTATGCTACTTAACTATAAAGAAGAAATCTTTTCATTTGCAACAACATGAATCGAATTGGAGATGTAATGCTAAAGTAAGTCAGAAAGAGAGAGACAAATACAAGATAGCCTCATCAGATGTGGAATATAAAGAAACAGTGAAAGAACAGACAAAATGATTAAAAATTATTCATTGGATTCTGAATGCAGAAATAAGTTGCCAGAGTATCAGAGACTGGAGTGATAGAGCAAATATAGTAGATGGTGGGCAAGGAATTTCAGCATGTTGCTGATGGGTGTGGTATGACAACTTCCATCTGAAGAGGAATAAAAAATTATCACTCCTAAAACACTTGTGGTCGTATAAAATAATGCAGCATTAATTAAAAAATAAGGAATGAAACTATGGGTGAAATGAATAATATTCTAGGTTAGAGTATTTGTTTGTTTCTGACCACTCACAACTTACTGTAAAGCTGTAAAACTTTTAAAAATAACCCTTGAGCATTAAAACTCAAGGATGAAATGATGTCACTGTGGCCAAGCTATGTCAAATTTTCTTTTTATTAAAAATGAATATATCAGCTTAGATTTATTTGACAATGGTTTATATCTTCAGAGTCCAAGCTTTAAAGGTTCATTCTGTACAGTAATGCTTCAGCAAGATACATCTCCCTCCTTGGCAGGATCTCATTTATAAGGTAGTTTCACCTCCTCTTCCTGCAGTAATAAACGTTCTTGCCTGCAAGATTTTAGATGAGATATTGTGTTCCTCTTCTTATTCTCTTTTCAACCTATTGCCCTGTAAGAAGGGTGTTTCTTTTTTTTTGGTGGCTTTTAGAGGGAAAAAACTCACTTGACTCATTTCTCCAAAGCATCTCTTTTAATGTGTTTGGAATTGCTTTCTGAATACTGTCTCTCATGTTGCGTTGAGGTGTTTTGTTATACGTGAGATAGAAAATAGGAAAAACCACTTAGATGACTGCTTTCTCGATTAAAAAATATAGCTTCTATTTATTAAAAAATGTTTTGCTCCAGTCTCTATGTCTTTGAGGTTTTTAATGTTTAAACAACTTATATAACAACTTGGGGAAAATGTATTTAAATATGCATGGGAAGCAATGTTTTGTTTTGTTTTTTTTTTTTTTTTTAAATCTACCACAACCACTTTAGAATTTACTTTCACAGGAGTGATTTTCAAAATAGTGATGATATATGTTCTCAAAGCATTCTTACATTCTTACACTCTGTATGTGCAAGCCAGAAAGTCCTTCTGTTGTCCTTTCACAAACTTTCTTCTCCAGCAGTTTTAAAAGACTCATTTCCCAGGTATTGTAGGTTTGGGAGCAAAGAAAACCTTATCAGGATGCTGAATGGGGCTGGACTACTCAAGTTGAAATGTCTGTCCACTTTTCTGCATCATGTTTCTGGCCAGGTCATCTCTTGTCTACTTCTCTGTGTAGCTTTTCTTCATTTGCAAAAGGCTTTCTGATGCAATGCAGGTTTTAAAGGGTAATATAAGACATGTATACATCATAAATAAAGGATGTCAGGAAAATTGCACCATGATTCCTGAGATTAACCTAAATATACATATTACCTAAAGCATATATATTAGCAAAAACCATGAGTATTGTACTAAGGAGCTAAACTGCATCCTGAAAGAGGACAATTAACATTGCAGGGTTATGGTGGTAGTTAAAGGGGAGGCTATAGGAATTAACACTTTGAATCTGTTTCTTCATCTGTGAAAAGGTGACAAACATTTGCCAGTCCAGTTGTTTCACCAGTTAAAAAAGTAATTAGAGTGCTACTAAATGGTAGTTATTTCTTATTTTAATATTTTTATCAGTTTAAATACATTTAATTTTACAGAATACATAAAAGGATAACTTTTGGGAGTGAAAATTCTAAAATGTGTCATCTTCAAACATGATCTAGCCAAATAATAATAAAGCAAAAGCATCATGAAGAAAATCATTAAAATCTCAGATTAAAAGTGAGGAGCATGAAGCTAGAATATTTTAATTCCCCCTCCATTAATCTGTTTATGTCCTATTCCTGGTTCTCTAGTTGTTGTTTTTTTATAACTATCTGGTAGTTAGAGGCACTGAAAGAGTTTTTATTATTCCTGAGAAGATAAAAATTTTGGCATGACCAATTCTCAAGTGTTATAAATGTGTTAATGAAAGAATATAGTCAGGTCTTCCAAGTTTTAACTGGCTGAAATATTCTTAGCTTTATTTCCCCTAGCTATGTTTAGTTCAACTGTACAATTTAATTACATTGCAATAAGAAAACACATTATGAAAGAAGTTCTGCCAAAGACAACATACAAAGAGCACACACCAATGTTTTTATTTATTTGTAATATAAGGATATAATTTTGGAATGGATTTCTACAATTTAGAAGGTAAAATAAATATAAATCAGTACTAATAGATATAGTGCTGTATCAAAAAGAAATTTCAATAAACTGAGCACATGCTTTGCATGCTGGAGGTGTAAGTATGATCCCTGAGAACAGAGCTATGAGTATTCTCCAGCACCATAGATATGTCCCCAAAACAAGAAACTCAAAAGCAATTTTTTGTCTTTATGTGCTCAAACTATGTATTAAACTGTATTTGATATTGATTGTTGTATTGACTATGTTGTTGTGGGTACTAGTTTCAAAAACAAGCAACTCCTACCATCTCGTAACTAATAATCATGGTAGAGAAATAGCATTTACACAAGTATCAAAATTATAAATTATCAAAAAAGAAAATGATGACTGATGACTGTGCCTAGGTAATCTGGTCTGGGTTGATACCTATGTGGCATTCTCAGAATTACCTAGATGAAGATTCCTCTATGTATAACACCACAGCAGCCCAACACCACACCCTATACTCTCCAGTAGAAATGGTTCAGTTCCACACTCAACTTTATTAAACTACCAACCCACTAAAGTTGTTTAATATCTATAGACTCTGGAGTCAGGCAAAGAAGTAATTTCTCAAGACAGAGAGAAGACCAGAGAAAAGAAATAGTAGTATGGAGGAACAAAGGGAAATAATCTACCCAGTGAGTTGCTGTTTCTGATGTATAATTTTCTCACACTATAACTAAAATAAGCCCTGATTACAAAATTCATTATTTAGTATCCTATCTTCTTTTTTTATTTTTAGTTAATATTGGCATTTTAGTTTCAATTTTTCTTTTTCTTTTTTATTGTGGGCAAAGTGAATTACAAATCTTTCACAGTAATATTTAAGGCACAGAGTAGTAATGAATGAGGGGCATTTCCACCACCAGTGTTGTCCTCCCTCCACCCCTGTTCCCAGCATGCATCCCACTTCCTTCTCTTTTACCTGCCCCTGTAATGATAGTGCAACTGTTCTCTCCATGTACAGCTTGATGTAGATTGGGTATCATTTCTATTGTCATTGACTTTGGATTTTGTATTCAAGTTTGATCAATTTTTATTTCCACCAAATGGACATACAACTGTCTGGTCTTGGTACCATCCATTTTTCATCCTCTAATTATGATGTTGATCAAGGTGATTCTAATAATGTGACTCTATTGGAGGAGAGATATGAGAGGAGTCCTTCTAGGTGCTGTAAGTAACCCTTTGGGAGAAGAAAGGGAAAAAGAAGAAAAAAGAAGAAGAAAGTAATAAAACAAAATAAAAGGAGACAAGACAAGAGAGAACAAAACAAAAAACAATAAGGGAATAACAAAAAAAGTATAAAAAGGATTAAGAAAAAGAAAAGAGTAAAAAACCAAAAACCAAAACCATCAGCTACGAAGAAACAAACCAAAAACAAAACAAAACAAAACAACAAGCCAAACAAAACTTAAAATCAAAAACAAAAATGAAAGCAAAAACAAGGAAAAAAAAAAACAAAAAAAGAAAGAGAAAAAAAAAAAAAACAGACCAGCCACTTCTTAAAAAAGGGTTGTGTTTCTTATTTTTTTGCTTAGGCACAGTATACATTGGGGGAAATTAGAATGGGAATTCCCTTGACCTAATCTACCTGAGAGTAGACACTTTTTTTTTGTTTGTTTTTGTTTTTGTTTTTTGGGTCACACCCGGCAGTGCTCAGGGGTTACTCCTGGCTCCATGCTCAGAAATTGCTCCTGGCAGGCACGGGGGGGGGGGGGG